>JAAAKL020001266.1:0-31999 GCA_010016065.2 Carybdea cf. marsupialis auct. non (Linnaeus, 1758)
CTTATAAGTGTGGTATCATCAGCATGTCTTAAATTATTGATGTTATGTCCTCCAATTACGATACCTGGACGACCCTCTAGTTCTCTTAGAATATTCTCACTGTGTGAATTTAAAAGGTCGGATGAGAAAACACAACCTTGACGTAATCCCCTTTTCATATGCGTGCACTTGCTGAGTTCATCACCTGTTCGTTTCTATCCACTCTGTGTAAAAGTTTTGTTTCAGATGGGTCAAGGAGAGGCTCTGTGGTTGCGCAGTACCATTAAAGGTTGTAAAACCAGTAACCCTTTTTGAATATTGTCCATTGTTTTTTCAGATCACGACCAAGGCGAAGACGAAGATGTGGATTCAGTTGAGAATGACCAGACACACTTAAATTCGTCACCAGAACGAAGTAATGTGGGTGCAAATGAAGTGGAAGGAGGAGGTCAGTACCATGACGTAGCTGAAGTAACAACATCGGAGGAAAAAGGATTGGATGATAAAGAAGGGATACCTTCTGGTGATGCAGTGGTTTTTTCAAATGCCGAGCAGATTACTGTTTCATCACAGGATGTTGATCCAGCAGAATCGACAAACGATGAAACGAATAATTTGTCTAAGTCACTTTCGGACTCATTAGCATCCCTGTCAGGCAGTAGTTCCACTTCTTCAAGTGGAACTGATGATGATGAAGTAACTGTACCTGGTAATACAAAGAAAGTAAGTAGTAACAAATTAGATGAAGGAGAGAGACTTACTGGTGAAGAAAGTGCCGATAAAGAGGCTACTGGTGAAGAAAGTGCCGATAAAGAGGCTACTGCGTTACCTTATGAAGTAAAGCAGCCAAATGGCGACGTCCGTTCGAGTGCCTCTTTAGATGCTCAAATTTGTGCAGGAGAACACCAAATGTTATTGACAGAGAGTAACAATGTTAAAACTTTGGGTTCTAAAGACGATGTACCAAGTGACAATCGTTCGTCGACTCTAATTTCGAAAGCGTCTGATACGATATTGGATGCGAAAACAAACAGCAGAGGATTGGGGTTGACACAAAAATCTCATAAAAAGGGACATAGTTTATCCGCCTTAATCGATTTTCAGCTAGGATTGGAAAGAACTCAGAAGGATGTTGAAATCTTGTCATTGAGAGATAGGGTACAGAGAAATGTACGTTCTTCAAATGTGGAATCTTTCAAATCACGGTCGTCGAGTATGGATTCTTTGAATGTAACCAGTCGAATGCCATTTTTTCTGACTCCTTACGGACAGGCATTGTACAAGTCCGAGCTAAGAGATAGTAAAAGTATTCCTGATAGCACAAGGCCTCGTCGACGCATCTCTGGGTCGTCAAGTATTTCATCAACGACTTGTAGTGAACAAGGGATAGGGGAACCCGATGATAACATTCTTAATGTAGAGATTTCTACTCAAGACTCATACCTTGAGAGGAGTTCCTCGAGTGAACGTTGCAAGAAAATAGACGGGGAAGCAGTTGAAAGAACTGCCCCTGAGGCTGATTTATCTTCCCTTGGCGAGACACCAGACGACAGCATACGTTCGAACCTTCTGAGAATGGACGACGAAGAAGAGCGAGTGGAAGTAAAGGAATGTCACCGCGTTAAAACGCCACACGAGCCATCGCCGTTTCCACCTCCTCAGATATCGGCGTTAACGTCTATTTACTCGCAGGAAACAGTAAGTTTATCAGATCTTTGTTTTTCAGAAGGAAGTTCAGTCCACGACGACTCGTCGGATGTGGAAAGGATGCGTCTCTTGGAACATGATGGGGACTCCAGTGCAATGGAGTCAATTGATTCCGGCGAAGCTGAAGATACGGACGGACGAGATACACCGCCTGTCAATCTAGATACGTATGGTGGTGTAGAAATGACAGACCTTGCTTTTGTTAGGAAAGAACAGAGTGAAGACTGCTTGAGCGACGACTTTTCACAAATCGGTGATTCTGAACCAGAAACTGAAAAGGATTGTGCGATCGAATTGTCTGCCTCAGCTTATGCTGACCGCGTTTCAGAGAGGCTGCGTTTACTTGCCGACAGTTGGGCAGAAATAACTTTACCAAATTGTGGGCAGGTGCAGTCACTTATGGTAACAGATACTCTTGCTTGGTGTATTGATAATCATGATCACATATTCTATTCCCCGTCGTCTTCGCTCAGTGTAAACTGGAAGAGATTGGATGGAAGGGCTCGCTTGATATCTTCCAATCAAGTTGGCACTGTTGTCTGGGCGGTATGCAGAAAAAGGTGTGCGTATTACAGAACCAACATCAAGGAAGGAAATCCTCAAGGTAATAATGACACGTTTTGTTTTAGAATTTCAAAACAGTAACTTTGTTAGGTTGCCGTGTAACATTAGAACCCAAAATGGATGTGTGTGTGTGTGTGTGTGTGTGTGTGTGTGTGTGTGTGTGTGTGTGTGTGTGTGTGTGGGCGCGCGCGCGTGTGGTGATTATTAAATGTGTGGCGATTTTGTAACAAGATGATTTTTTGACGATACGACATGCTTACGTGAAAGATCAAGATTTTAACCTCATTTGGGGTTCGCACTTGCAAACTTGTTATTTTTTGTTGGATGGGGAAAGAAAGCGGTATTCAGTCCGTCTAGGTTCGTCGCCAATCTTATTGCGTCAATCATATCGACGATGCAGCGGCAGGAATAAACCACATTTTAGAACTGAAATACGCTTCGTACAAATTCGAACAGGTTCTCGTGCATTTATATGAGTCCGTCCTTGTTTTCTACTTTTCGCAGGAAGTGATTGGGAGCCGGTTGAAAAGGATGTCCTTTGTGTTGCAGTGGATGATACGGGCGTTTGGGGAATTAAAATGAATGGTGACGTGTTTGTCAGACCCTGCGTATCGCCCTCACACCCACAAGGAAGGGGTTGGCGCACAGTTCGTGTTGCGTCGGACTTGGTTCAGATCAGCTGTGTTGATGGCGTTGTATGGGCATTGGACATCTATAATCACGTGCAAGTTTATCAGGGTATGTTGGTCTTGCTCCTTTTGGTTAAATTGTTATGGGTTTGTCTGTTTTTCGATGAAACTAGTTGTCATTTTAACACTTCTAATCGCATTCCCCAGATTATTAGAACAGCTTAACTGAAACGATTAATAGGGACGTTCTTCTGTGTGAAGAGGTGAAAGTATTTATGTCGAAGCGAGGAAATACAGTTATGTTGATCGCTTGTGCAGTCAAAAGGAGAGATGGAACTGGATAAATAATGCATACACCTGTACTTTGCAGTGAAGAGTTGCAGAGGTGAACCGCTAGCAAGCGTGACTAACATCAAGAAAGTGGATGATAACAAAGTGTCTTTCATGAGCATCGAGCTTGTACTCTTGAGAGGCCATGATGCTTGTAGTATTTCAGTTATTGACACGTGAATGTGTTAGTTGTATATAGTCAGGACATGTGGGTTACTGATAGTGAGAAGGCTTCCTTCGAAATGGAAGGGCATCATATACGTTTACTAAACATATTCTGGCTAAGGCCAGATGACGATTAATTGTACTGAATGAACGATAGATGAAGAGTATAATAACAAAACAGATAGACGTTATTTTCATTTATATTTCATTTCTTGTATGAAATGGTTTCTGTCTTTCGTGTGCAATTTTTGAGGGCGCGAGGATCCCCAAACCTTTGCTCATGGAGTAGTGCTCACTGAAAAATGGACTGTTAGGCACCAATGGTATCATGTCAAGTATATGTCTTCTTGTCATAAGAAAGAAAGAATTTACATGATCACGTAACGAACAAAGAAAATGATATTAATACTTTGAAGCTGCAATAGGGGGAAGAGAAGCTCAGATATATCACGAACTCCTCTATATCAATAGTCAGGGACTGGGTTTGTTATGGATGGGTGCATCTGCAACTATCCGCTTTAACCAGTTTGGTTGTTTTAAGGGTATAATTGCAATCTTTAGTATAAGCCGGGAACACCCATAGTGGTATTGGAAATACGTACTGAAATCGGAATTATTTTGGCCATTGTTTGATTTATGTACTGCATTACAATAAGATGTCAATATCTTGTTATGCTGACCGATGCCATGGTACACAAGAGCCGCATTATCGCGTTGTTTTCTACTGCACTGTTGTATTGCTTCCAGCTTTTCCATGTTTGTGTCTCCTATTTGCCCTATTAGACCCATTTTTTCTCTATTTTTTGTCCTTCAGTCGAACAAGAGACAGTAACTGATGATGGCCATGTTGTCATG
The DNA here is from genome assembly GCA_010016065.2 of Carybdea cf. marsupialis auct. non (Linnaeus, 1758). Classification (NCBI taxonomy): domain Eukaryota; kingdom Metazoa; phylum Cnidaria; class Cubozoa; order Carybdeida; family Carybdeidae; genus Carybdea; species Carybdea cf. marsupialis auct. non (Linnaeus, 1758). Next base: position 4,230 of record JAAAKL020001266.1, read on the forward strand.
TGGAAAGAACTCCCTGGTATAAGTGCTAGTTATGTCAGGCTTGGCCCCAAGGGAGTTTGTTGGATTATAGATCGTGATGGTGGTATTTGGTTTAATCTGGAGGTATCTCAAGACAACCCTTTCGGATCCATTTGGTATCAGCTCTCCTGGAGTGATTCTTTTCTTCATGATACTTCCTTATTGTCTTCAGTGATGTCGTACTTCAAACAAGACCATGAGCCCAAAGCATTGGTTGCCAGCGACAACGCAGGTGTATGGATACTCAGTAAGTACGGAAAGATTCGTGTCTCGAGGGGTCACCTCCTGGGCACAAGATGGGAACTGAAGGGGCCATCCAGTGTAGCTTCAGCTTCCTGTTGGACGTGCGTATCTGCACAAGGCAGCCGTTTAGATAGGGAGTTCATCTGGGCTCTGCAACCCAATGGTAAACTTCACTGTTTCAGTCCAGATGGAAGAGATTTTATTGTTCCTTCTCCGCCAAAAACAGTACTAAAATACATTGCAGCATCGTTAAACTCGGTCTGGGCCCTGACGAGTGGAAGTGATGTTTACGTACGGCGTGGTGTGACCACCACGTGCCCACAGGGTGCTAAATGGACCAAAGTGGACATGACCAGCCAGGGCCAAGAAAAGTTGTGTCATATCTGTGCTGGTAGCTTGGTGGTATGGGCCGTAGATTACAAAGGAAATATTTGGTTCCAGATGGGTAAAGAAGAGCAGAGGCACAGTAAGGTTGCCCCTGCTTGGTTACAGGTGGAAGGGTGCCCGTTCGATGGCTGCCAGTTGACCAAAGTTGTAGTTGGTGCTGGCGATATGCATGTTTGGGCCATTGACGATCGTAATAATGTTTACGTACGCAAAGACGTGACAGAAAATTTCTTGATTGGTTTAACATGGGAAGTGGTGCCCGGAACAGGGGCCAAAGACCTTGCAATTAGCGATAACTTAGTGTGGGCGTTGTGCCCAAATGGGGATGTAGTTTGCCGATATGGTGTGTCAACCAAAAATTGCATGGGGGACTATTGGAAGAAGGCGCCAGGTTCTTTTGATCAGATTTCTGTCGGAGGAGATAACGAGCTGTGGGGTATTGACCGTCAAGGTCAACTCTATCAGAGGCAGACTATTCACTTTTTCGGAGCTCAATCCACGAAGAAGGCGCCTTCATATAGTCAGTTATTCCCGACTGATGATGATTGGGAGTTGATTTAAGTAAGGTGTGCATTAAGCTCATAAGTTACGATTTCATTACTACAACTTCAGGGTTAGGAGGTTTTATGAGTGCGCCTGGTCTGACATCATTTATAGACCAAATAAACTGAGAAATGACTGTTTATCAATTGATGTCGACCCCAATTTGCTTTGCCTCATAAGTTGGTTTCTTGAGATGAGGTTGGATCTGAGAGGGAGAATTTAAAGAATCCAGGGTAATTTGGGTTTGTTTTAGTGGTAGTTATTTGATCTCAAAGATGCTTGGGAACAGGACTTTTGTTTATCATTTTTATACTAGAAAATTGTCTGTCCAGGTGGCTGACACAAGGTTGGCCTTGCTAGGAACGTTTTTACTTGAGTTGACTATTCATTTCCAGGTTTTGCATGGAGACTTGAAACAAGTTTGTTTGCGTTGTAAGGAAACGGTTAGACACAATTCACGGTAGGTTAAAGTGTAAGGCGTGATCTGATTGATGGTTTATTTATTCGCTTCAGGACCATTATTTGATGCTGGTTAGGGCGTTGTCACCGACACATGTATTGCTTCAGGCGGGGTTCATTTTGGGTTTTTTATGTCAGGTCAATCAGTATCGTCTCAGCATGTGCATCGTAGACAACATTAGAGTTGACCCATTGGAGTCTTTGTAATAGTGGTCCATTGGGCGTCGATGACAAATATTTAAGGCATTCCCAAGTTCATCGATGAAGGCCATAGCAGGTCGTTTGAGGCACCTCACCTCAGAGAGGGAGAGAAGGTGTTCACTGTAATACCATTCATCGATGCATCGATATCAGGCCTCCTGGTAATTGATGGGTCACCAGACCACCAGTAAGCATGGCCAAGCGCAACATAAATTCTCACTATGATAACCTACTTATTCACGGTTCAATGGGAATGATAAAAACCTCGGAGAAGATTGTTTTGATGTGCGAGATCTGCAGCGTTATCGTGTTAAACTTTCCCCAATTTTCTAGATTTGGAGAATGACATATTAGACAGTAGAAATTCAGTGAGAATGTAGTGGACGATGTAGTTTTCTATTTTTTTAGCGAAAGTGTTTGATAGTATAATTATTGCCGACGCCGCGAACAGTGATAATGAATTTGTAGGGGGTTTGGGAACTAATTGTGAGATAGTAGTTTATGACTTTGAAATCAGAAGAGTAGTTTTGTTGTATAGTATCCGTAGTTATTCAATTTATATTTATTTGGTGTTCCTCTCGACTTAAAATAATTTTAAGGTGCAAGGGATATGCGTTGACGACTCAAGTGACTTGTCACGTCATTGACGATGACGTAAGGGATGACGAGGCCTTATCAGTAGAACGCCTATGCATAGAAAAGCGACACTAACATTAGTCCGTTTTTGTCACATCAAAATAGGTGACAAGAGTCACTGATTGCCTTTAAATCCATTATTGATTCAGTCCTCAGCGTGTAGCCCTTGCTTTACTACCTGGACGTGTATCCACTTGACTGAAGTTAACGTTACGGGATCGCGTTGGTGTTTTGCAGGAATAGTGTCACGTTTTAGGTGATCGATCACACAGGGGAACTAGATTGAATTTAGGGTGGGCGACAAAGGGTTGATGGAGCTGGTAGTTTCACCGCCAAAACAACATCAATTTAGACGTTGTGGAGTTGAAAGACAGATGATACAAGTATCCGTTCAATGTGAACCACTCAGGAATAGCGAATGACATAATGGCCACTATGTGGTGTAAAAGTGGATCATGCTGTTAAAGAAGGAGCACCACTTGCTGCGTGATTAGTTTCAATTAGGCAGCTTGCGAATCACATTTTCGGTATGCCCTCATGTAAGTTAGCCAAGAAGTATAATTGTGCCTGAGTAACATGAGACCCCCAACCGATGCATATGATCATGCTGTATATTGTAGGGCAGGAGGAGGAGAGGCAATAGCATGTCAGCCCCAAGGGTGGTAAGATGAACTGTTTGATTAGGGGTAATTTTAACATGACGCCCACTTTTCACCAGGGACCGCAGAGTGAGAGACAGCCAAAATTAATTAAAAAGTGGATTAGAATCATAGCTCTAGGTATTCTTTATCAGTAATGAATTTATGACTACGGTAAATTGGTTGGTATTTATGGTGGGAATATTCTTCATAGTATACTATTTGCATAATTATGTCTTATTTCAATATATACGCCGTACGTGTATGTAATAAGCGTATTGTTGCGGTGTATTATATGCCGATAAAGGGTAGTGTGACAATGAATTCAGGCCGTTTGTTAATTTTAGCATGAAAACTACCTCCACTTTATTTTAATTCTATAATTTATCATCGAGGTGTCTTACTGAATATTTTAGATCTTGTAGACGGAAACCAAATAGTCTTATTTTGTAGATAAGCACAGATTGGCCCAACTAATAACTAAAGACTAAATGCTATTTACGCAACGAAAACTAGAAACGTTTTTGAATCTGCTGTTAAAGTGAGGCGAAATGCATTCTGGTCCAAGTACCCGTAGCTTTCGGAAGAATGAGGAACGCCGTGGCTGTAAATGGGCTTGGGGAGACGTGAAACCTACTGTATTAGTACCAGAATTTTAAGAGATGAATTAAGAAACAGTGAAGCCAGACTTATGCTATAAGTTCATTGAGTCTGCTTTGTAAACTGATTAATTTATAGTGTGAATGGAAAGAACGGCCTTTCTAGTGATGAACAATTGATTATGTTTTCAATGAACATTTGTGCAACGTAGTATTTCTACGCCTACGAGTCTGTTGGGTCAATTGTGCACGTTCTGTAGGCACTGCATAAACCGTATACATAAGGATACGACCGAAAGGTTGCTGAGTGTTGGATAGTTTCTTGTTGTAGTCTTAAAGCATTGAATATTAATTTAATTCTCATTTTAGTGAGAATCCATTTTTGCGTTTTATCGTAATGGTAACGTTGATATTATCATAATCTCGTGTTGCAGAAATTTGCAGCTGATTGTATATTCATCCCTTATTCGACGCATGTCACAACCAAATTGTTAAATGAGTCAATTCAATTTCTAATTTTTTACAATCGCGTGGTTAACGAGTTCTTACTAGCATCGTGTTTGTATACCCTACGTGACTGCATTCATAGCTCATTTTAACTTATTCAATCTGTCTTATTTGTAACTTTGTTCGCGCAGCGTATTTGCTGTGTTCAATGTACTTTATACGTTTGTTGTAGCAATCAGGGATTTCCTGTTCCTAATAAAAAATGTTTGAATAAAGGTTACTTTGATGCAGAAGAAACTGATGTACTCATGTTTACACTCCAATTTTGACGGTTTGCCGTTGCAAAGATTTTTTAGTTTTGCGCAGCAAATATACATAGGTGCTTTGGTTCCATAGTTAATTCAATAAAGCAGTCAATTCTTATCGCTTTAGGGTTTTATTTCAGGCAAGGATTGTTTGTGGGCAAACGCAAAAATGCCCATTATCTAAGTCGTTTTTCTGTAGGAGGACCGAGTAAAAAACCCTTATCGTCAAGCATTAAAGAGTTCTTGTTCGTACTAACTGACGGGGTTCATTTTCATTATGAAATCTATCAATTTGCCTTTCTCCGCTTCCACGTGCTTTGCTTCTAACGTTATCGTATCGGCAACGGTTGAAACCGCAGTAGTTCACATAAAGTTCACATGGATTTTACGGAGCGGCTGTTCTACAACTGCTGGCAGCTATCTCAAGATTAGTGCTTTCCAGCTTTGTGTGACCATTGCTTGAAATTTTCCAAAGGAGATAACCAGGTCGCTGCAGAAAAACCCGCAGCTGTCGAAGTTATCATTTACCACAGCATCTGATGGAATACTGAAGATATGATCAAGACGCCTGAATTTGACGTATTAACACATGAGCGCATTAAGATTCGTTAATGATCATTTCAACCACATCTCTAAATGATAGTTGGCGGCTCCAAGATCCGTTTTCTGTTGTTACTCAAAGAAAAAATGCACCCAAGGGTGTTTGCAGAATATTTTCTCTGAGAAGGGGGTGTTCCCTTCCTGGGCCAGGATTGAACAGCTGGTGCCATTGGGGTAGGGGCGTTCCAGGGCCACCTATATTCTGAGGTTTCTGAAAATTACCTGAGCTGAATTAGTACAACGAAGATAAAAGTTTGAGTACATCATGTGTAAGCTAGGCGAAATTAACCCAATCCAACATGGAAGATAAAAGGGAACTGGAATTTGTCTTGGTGATGGACTGCTGAAGTTGACTTTCCGTATTTCAAATAGTACAGTTTCTGATGACGATATCTATTGTAGATATTATTATTATATATTGATAAAATGGAATGAATGAGTAACGTAGTTCTTCCAGTTGTTTTACGAAAAAAAAGAAGAGACAGTTCTTCTCCCACCCCCGTTTCTAATGTATATGGTAATGTTTAAGACTTTCTGAAGTGTTTAAATTCTGGAAAGTGAATCCAAGCATAAGGGGATCACCTGTTTCAGTGTCACAGTTACACACGACAAGGGTAGTGCTGCATGTGTGGTGTTGCGCCCATTGATGTAATCCACTGCAGCCATGTAAAGGCTCATAAGGGACTATAGTCGATTATTGTGACTAACGATTTGAAACAGCTCTACGGCCGTTTTTCCTGTTTTTCGAATCTAAGCAAAACTTTACCGACCCATGGTAGTTTTCAATACACGTGGCATTTCTTAGCAACCAAATGTTTTTCACTGGAAAACTGCGGCGATTTAGTCTCCAGGATAGCCGTTCGACAGAAAATCTGCTTTCGTGAATCGATTTCTGGCTTGAATTTCTCTTGAAAAATTTAGAGTAAGCGGTGAACTGAGGTTCACCTTGCATGTTTGGTGACAGAAAGAAGTTCAAGAAATTTATTAATCAGAGAATGTAGGTTTCCTGTACACACTAGTCACGAATTTAGTGCCATAGTTCTCCATTAAAACGTCAAGAAATGGTAAGGGGTTGTTTACCCCCTTTCCAAAAGTGAAACTTAATACCTGGTGTAACTTGTTGAGTTTTGTTAGAAATAAATCACACCCAGACTCATTTTCAAACACGGCAAATTTGTCTCCTACGTATCGAAAATAAACTGCAGGTTTATGGGCGGATTGAAAATGTTGAACTCGTAGAAACCAACAGGTATATTAGCCAAAGCTGAACCACTAGTTCATTTCATGCATATTCATGAGGAACCAATTGTGGAAAGAATCAGTTGGAAAGGCAAAGCTTTCTTGTTGAATTGGGGGAGACGGAACCTTCGTGGACGTTGTGATCCCGAAGGCCTAATCCTATCGTAGTCGCGCGATAAAAGACCCTTTTGGATTAGGATACGAAGTTCAATTTTGGGTGTGTTGTCATTCTTTTCGACACTATGTAGTATTTTGGAATTCGCTTGAATCTTGCAGTATGTTATCCATTTTGTGGATGTAGTCTCTCTGATTAAGGGTAACGACCCCTGACCTTTTATCAGGTTTTGTGATAAGGATCTCTTGATTGTTTCTTGGAGATTTTAGAGCCTTAGAAGAGTTCCTTTTACATATATAAATTCGTGAGATCGATCGATGTGACACAACAAGCATTGGCCATCTCAGTTAGCCGGGCTTTTATGAAGTTCATTTCATGTTTAGAGAAAGGCATGCGTTTTGGTAGCTGTGCATAAAAAAATAAACTCGGCGAGAATTTCTTCTCTTTTTACCTGGAATGCAAAACTCGAGGCCATGATCCAAGACAAATTTCTCAGCGTCCGAAAGCGAGTAATCAGAGAAATATTGAATGTGGGCATTCCTATCTCATTGCATGTTGCAAAACTGTTTCTTGATTAGCAAAGAAACATTTTTACTATGTCACTGGTGGGTTGTTTTCTCGTGTATGTACATGTATACTGACGACCGTTTCTGTATAATAGGTAAAACTAGGTCTACGTTTCACTTGACCGTTCTGGAATCCATCAACATCAAAGCAAAAAACCCCGATTGCTTTGTAGGCAAAAGGAATTTGTCTTGTCTTTGGGTCTTTTTAGTCAACCTTTCAGTTCCATGGACAATGATTGATCAAAACAACACCAATCTGGCATCAGAGTTCTGATTGGCTTCCTTCAAAATACACTTGTCGTTGGTTTCATTGTTTCCTTTTTAGTTTCAATGTGTCAGACGAAAAAAGCTTTTCAGTACTAAAAATGTTTTCACTGCTTGTGCAGTTTCAGTGTTCTGTACCATCGACAAACGTCTTGTAGAGCGTGTTGTAAACTATCAAATCGATGTACGAAATCGTGGCGTACTCTGAACACAAGGGAAATTTAGAGCTATAGTTCAGCTGCCTGTCTTACCTGTCTCAACATCCTACTATTAAATTTACATCATCCTGGTCAAAAGAGTTGACCAATTTTCTACATGTCACAGACACCAAACGTCACGGGAAGCTAGTAACTGACCTGTACATTAAATCAACGGACACCAATCAGTATTTGCAGGCAGATACGTGCCACCCTTTCCACATTAAACGGACCATCCCCTACAGCCACGCTTTGCACCTGCGTCGAATTTGCTCTGATAATGATAAGTTGCGAAACGATTTAGAGACATGGTTGTACAATAGGAAACTTGACAAGCAGCAACAAATCCGAAAAGCCGACAATCAGGAGTTTTTAGGGAGAAAGGGAAAGAGTAACAATGAAAATGTGGCTTTAATACTCGCTTATCACCCTGCATTAAGTCGCCAAGTACATGATTTGCTCAAGTTCAACCAGAAAATTCTAGCTTGTGATGAGGAGCATCAGAAAGTGTTCCCCAAAACGGCAATGGTAGCGTATAGAATTTTGGAAACCTTCGAAGAACTCACTTGTTAGAGCTAAATTCCCGCTTAAGAACGAGGAAACTGGCTGTAGAGGCTGCTGATCCCGGTAGAATTTTGCTGTTTGCCATCTATTAAACGACACAGTTTCGGAACAGGGAAGGGGTATTCGAACCTGCCATATAACGAAGGCGCCCCTCCACTGTAACTGCATACTAATGATTTATTTACTTAAGTATAGAGCATGTGATATGCAGTACGTGGGCAGGAAGAATTTAACGCAATTTTAGGGCTAAGGTTAACAATTACTAATCGGCCTCCAGGGCATACAAAAAGATACCAATATGCCCCAGACCCATTTGCACGCTCTTTTTCATGGGTCGGCCTATAACGGCCAAGATGACTGGCAATTGGCCATGTCCCTGGGTACACGTGAGGTTGTCAGGATTTTATAAGGAATCATTTACACAAAATTATACAACAGACTTCTCTGTCTTATTCTTAAGAATCTAATTGTAATGCCGGGCTAGGCTAGGCCGGGGAACCTTGGATGAGGCTAATGGACATAAGCACTCGAAGTCGTCTGTTCCATGTGTAAACGGGTAGGCAATCTATTTCATCTGCTTTGAATCATTACAAAGAGTCGTCTCTTGAAACAGAACATAGGAACAACCGGCTATCACTAGCAACTCTCCTCACACACGTTATTGTGGGCCTGCTTATATATGAAGTAAGGACAAAGGTAAATTGACCTTTACACTAACTTGTATAGAGCGCGGGCATGTGAGGGAAACTCGTGATTACCATGGCCATCACATGTCTCAGGCACGACACGATTTGTACTCCTTCCCTATTGTTTTGACCATTACACAACTATCATGTGAGCAGTCGAACGTCCCATCAAGAGCATCATGATGCTGGCCTCTCTCATGTAACAAACGTTTGTTTCTACAGCCTAGTTCAAGGTTAAGCCTTCTTAAGTTTAAATGATATCGACTACCCATCTGATAAACAGTCCATTCCCACGGAGTATTCTATTTCTCTACCCAAATCACTAACTGATCACTAACGTTGGCCAATATACGAAGAAAGTTTGCACGTGACTCCGCAAGAACATCTTGCGAGTTCGCCCTTGGGCGACCAATTTTAAGGAGAGTATCAAGTTGCAAGTTTTAACCCCTACAATACCATCATGTTATAACTCCAAATGTGAGAAAACCACTAAGAAGACTCCGCTCGGTGCTGCGGAGTTGTAGACACCTGGAAGCCACCTCCAAAAATTTATGGGCGCCATTCGATAATTTCTTACCCGATGGGTTACAGCAACGGCCCTTTGTCCTATGCATGCATAGTCTATTCATCTACAGCACTTATAGCATTGATATTCGGCATCGAAGGTACTTATTTCCTCCCCCTGCAACAAGAAGTAGCACGTCAGCTCTGGTTCCATACCCAATTACTAACCACTCTCCTAAATACATACTATAGAGAGCTTTGCATATTTCTAAAACCCTTCCCTTCCATATAATGACTTCCAAAATCAGATTCCCATCAATCCTCTCCTCTTCCTGCTATTTAATCTAATTATTCCTAAAAGGCCGCCACCACCCCTTCATTCTAAGAAATTCTTTTGAAAGCACTCACCTCTAAATAACGCACAGAATAGTAGCAATGTACAACGCAAACAAAAATCAGGTCGGCGCTGCCTTCTCGCAAATTAAGACGTCCAAAAATGTGCAAGCATTTGGCGAAGCCCTTTCGAAAATCAGATAATTACTTTAAAAATTAAGAGTGAATATGCATAGAGTGATAGCCGGAAAGATACAGCTGGTATTGTAACAGGTTGTGTTCGGAACGTGATTCAGTATTGAAGAGAAAATATGAACGAAAACCCTGCTAAAATACTAACATCTTTTTAGTACAAGGGTTCTTCCTATTGAAGTCAACTATGAATATTTCTGGTTTTCGTGAATTTGTGGCAATTCTTATTCCCTGGTTCGCTCTGAAGAATATATTGAGGAGTGATGCTATGTTTTAGTAACCAATGGTGTGACTAGCCAGAGTGAACTAATCAAGAGTCTAACAGTTGATTGATTATCAACTGGTGGTGATAATTAAACATTACTCGGTTGAGAAACTTTGTTCTTCCCATTAGGACCACTACAGAAACATGTTTCTTGAGTTGTGACCCTCGGACAAAGGATCAATTCCTTCGCAAAACAGGAACAAGTAAAAGAGAGAGACTTAACTTTCTAGCAGGTTTGTTATAAACCATATTAAATAGTAGTTCCATTTTCTCATTAAAATGCCCCAAACTCCAATCAATGGTGCTTAGTTTGAAATACCTACATTATTGGCAAACCCTATGATACAATGAGGTTCACTAAAAGTTAAAAATTATTCTTCCGTGCCTGGTTGTAGGGGGGATTGCAATTTTTCCACATTTTCACCCCCGATCTCATATAATAATGACCCTCCCTCCATTTTAAGATATTTTCATGAAAAATCCCCAAAAGGATAAAAATCCTAGGGAAATCATAAACATCACCCAAATAGTACTTTATCATGACCCCCGATTTATGAAAATTGGAAAAATACTCCGCTACCGCTTATTCGTTCCCCCATACAATTACGCACAGAAGAGTACAATAGCCTTTCTCGCTACCTGCCACGCCATTTTCATTATCAATCCCTACTACAACAAGTAGAGAATATTGGATGCATGGAAAGGAGGCTTGAAATAGAAAATAAACTTCGAATGGCTTTAAAGAAGCAAAGAGAGACTACCTCAAGAATCACCTTAACCTTTCAAATTATGACACTTTCTCGATTCCTTAAAGGTACCCGAATCTCCAGAACCAACAATCTCCTTTTCTCCTTTCCAGCGTTCATTTATAAGGAGCCTCTAATCTCCGAAAATGGCATGTAGAATTACGTCAATAGATTCCCAATGGATACTGATTGAACCGCAAATTCAGCCTTACTTTTTACATATTCGTAGACCCTGTCTGACTGACTCCTTCGCTACATGCATCATCGAAATCGTCGCTGTACAATTCTTCTACATCAATTTGCCTTGGAGAAGGCGAATCACGCTTTACATTAGATAGGTAATTGTCACTATAGTTTTCCGTGGCATGACTACTCCATACAGAAGAACTCTCTCTGCCGTACAAATTATCAGTAGCATCGCTGTTCCCAGTTGGTCTTGGGTTCCGTCGCGTACTTCTTGAAGCTGACGGCGAAAAGCACGATGGAACTGGATTGTCGATGTCTCGGCCATCACTCTCTGAATCACTCCAACGTTTTCCGTCTTCCCAATTGTCTTTGGACTCATCCTTGTCAAGATCCCCTTCATATTTACTTGACACTTTCGGCATTGAATCACTTGAGACAAGATCTGACTCAAAATATCTTTCAGGTTGATGATTATTCTTTGAAACTAGCAAATATTGGTGTTCTTCTGACGGCGGCGAGTGGATTGTGATACTCTCTGGGATGGTCCTAGTCCTGATCTGTTCATCATCTACTGAGACTTCATTGGCTGTGATGGTAGAGAAAGTTGATTGCAGGTTAGTTGCCATAGAAAGATCTGCAGGGAGATTTTTCGTGTAGGTAGCGAGGCCGGCTGTGTTCACCTCTGCAAAACGATGTGATTCTTTCTCTCGTAGGATGTCATTATCGTCTTGCAACTTGCTAGACGTGGAGGCAACCATCTTTTCTCGTGTATTTTCTAGACAAAGAAAGGATAAAGTTAGTGTTGGTAGTAGTTCTGTAATACTGTTCTTCAACAAAGCATAATCTTCAAATTAAATATTCTATTAACTCCTAACGGAGACCCAGTGTACTTCACCTGTATACACCTTCACAAAGCAAATTTACGTCACTGGGAGAAGACTTAACGCATAGCCGTAGCTTCTTTAGAGTGAAAACATTGGCTTGGAACTGATGCATCAGTGGAAACGGCACCTTTTTAACACTACAGATAGCACGTCGTTCTTATGTAAACATACTATTGGTATATCAATACATGCAAAGACACCTTAGAAGGTAACTCATTCCACTCTAGACACATCTGCCGATTCTCCTCAGCTGATTTACATCAGTATGGAATGCAGAGAAACAAGGTTACTTATAAAAGAGAAGATGTAATAAAACGAAAGACTAAACATATGGACATAGATGGAGATGCCTCAGTAAAACATAGACACGTTAAAAGACAAATCTCTATGTTTACATCAGCTTTGTTTCAGTTTCCAAATAAATACAAATTCCACAACTGTTAATAGTCTGGTAGATTACAGTACAAAATAGGGGAAACTCGGAGTAAATTATTAAGTCATCTTTTGGTATCGTTAGAAGCATAATCTTATGTTTTACATGGATAAGAAAACTCCGCTGTGGTGTGCTTTGGGGAATCTTTTACATTGCAACTTTAGTTAAAACTTCATTGTTTATGTAGTGAACACCACTATTCTGTCTGTTACAGCAATATGATCTGATATGTGACAATTGTGTTCTCTAATGGATTATTTCCTTCACGAAAACAGTTGATCCAGAGAAAGCATAGAATGCAAAGACCAGTTAAATGTTGAATCATTTTATGGGGCAACTCAACAATTTCTATTTATTCTGAAGCACATATTTTCAGCGAAATGGATAAAACAAAAACTTTATAATCGTTGAAAAGATTTCCTTTTGTGTTGACGTAAATGGACGGCATCATGTGGTTTGCGCTCCTACGTTTATTCCGATTTCTAGAAATGCCTTGCAGAGTTAACATATAGCCATCACGGAAGGAAATCCGCGATGTCAATGCTGCATGCCAGTGGCTCCCGTCAATGCATGATAGTTAAGTCACCAATTCAAACAGCCTATCTTAAATAGTGACCAAGATCAGTGGCATCACCTTTGCTTTTTGACACAGGTAAGGGCATGATGTTGTATTTATCTCGGTCAAAACGGTATTGTAGATCAATAAATTTTGTCAGACTGGAATACTCTGCTTCTTATGAAGTTAGCGGGTTCAAGTAAATACTCCATTGCGTTCTTTGTCGGGGACGGTCCTCTTCTTCAATATCTATGATGTGTGGTCTTATTGGGTGGCCGAAAATGTGGACCACAATGTGTGTACAATATATAAATGGAAAGGACCTCTCCAAGATGTGGGTCTCTGCACCAATAACAGCTAGAACCCATAGTTTAGGATGAATGAGAACAAAAGCAGTAACCGAAAACAGTGCTGATCCCACCAAAGTGCCAAAAATCAATAAACATTGTTTGCAGCTTTCGCACCTATCTGTCTCACAGGAATCCTTGACATTCTCACGAATGACAGTCTACGTCACCAGTTATCTTAAGAATGATATTGGGTTGTCATAGTCATGCCTAACATAAACAGGAAGGTTCTGTGAGGAAGATACTTTCCAGCAAAGTAGTATCAAGAGCTTTGCGAGCATACTTCTTGGCTCTTATGGCCTTGTTAGACAAGCTTACTAATGCTGTAGTCTCACATTAAACAAAGCAAGTGGTTTCTGAGTAACAGGACCTTGACGAGGATAAAGAGTTCGAGGAGGCCTTTCTGGTGGTTTGGATGACTTGACCATGGAAGAACTGACATCCAGCCCATCACGCTGTCCACAGTCCATTGAAAGTTGCTAAGTGCTAGCGAGAAGAGAGGATTTGAAATGATCAGTTTCAATCGATATTGGAGAAAAAGAAAAGTATGTCAGCAGCAGGTTTCGAACCCGTGATCCAGGGTATTTGTGGCGTGTACTCTACCAACTGACCTACGTGAACGCCGCTGATAACAAAATCTATTTCTCTAGCCATCGAATCACCTCCCACTACTCCAGCAGAAAATCCGTAGATTTAAAGAAACCAAGCAATGCGTTATTAACTGCCGTAGAATTCATCAGTCATTTATTCCGGTTATGTTGAGTTGGTCTATGTTACAGCGGTGCCGAGGCTCATGTTTCTAGGAGTTGCTGGTCATGTGAAAAGACTGATAGCTTGCAATTTGGGTTGTTTAGGTGTACGTGCAAGTGTAACAATTATTCTTGTAGGACTGGAGCTAAAACGTAAACCCTGTGGCCATGGAAATGATAGTGAATGTATTTGCGGCAACTGAACATTTTCACTATGCTAAATATGCTCGGTTGTAGTTGCGATAGGTGCTTAAATTCCCTGGGAAATATCAAGGGGGTCATTCACACAGTACACACTAAAAAGCTAACCCCTCCCCTCCTGATAACGTAATTTACACTCTTTTCCAGAACCCTTCTACCCAATTTTTGTACGTACGCACTACGCATAACTTGTATCACTAGATTTCAAATCATGAATTACACTCTTTGCGGAGTAGCTATCAGTATTGGGTCAGGTTTTTAACCGATCTGATAAATAAAAAGGCTATGGTAATGTATAAAGAGCAAAGGAGAGCTCACTGGAGGTCCAGCGTTTACGTATTCCGTCATAAAATTACAGCATGAGATTATAAACACAGGTGCGTACTTTTATAAACCATAAAACCCTTGAACAGCATTTTGAGATTACAAGTGCATACCAGAGAAGAGACTGATTATATGAGAAAAGTATTCAATTAGAGATGAACACTGTACAACCCTCTTGATCAGTAACATGCGGAATGACACTTGAGGGATAGTGGCTCCAGTTAGCGGAGTACATGGTGAGTTGGTGCTCAGAAAAACACCCCTGGAGAAACCTTTAGCAAGTACTCCAGATATTTACCGCTTAAACACAATCTTCTATGATGAATCCACAAAACAATCGGCCCCTAGTCCGGGTGTTACATCAGGGGTGCGTACGTAATCTGCCCGATTATCATAATTAAAAAGTAAAAAAATTTGAAAAACCCTGCAAAAATCTGACAAAAAGATTCCGGAACATTGGCACGTGGAACGTGAGAACCTTAAACGATGAATTTAAATTGGACAAGCTGTTGTTAGAAATGGGCCGTTTAAACATTGATATCCTCGGGGTGTCTGAAACTCACTGGACGAGAAAGGTAGATGAGAGCTTTGAACAGAATGGATATGTAATCATCCACTCGTGTAGAGATGACCATGTGCATAGGAAAGGTGGTGCCATTGTTTTAACAAAAGAAATTGCTAAAGACTTAATTATGAACTGATATCAGAGCGAATCATGAGCATAACCTTAGAAATGACGGATGGAACTTTGGTGGTATTTCAAATTTACGTCCCGGATATAAGCTATAGTGAGGAAGAATCGACATTTTCTATGAACAACTTCAAGATAGTCTTAGCATGATTCCAAGAAGAAACAGGCAAATTCTATTAGGAGATTTCAATGCAAAAATTGGACAAGATGCTTATCTCAACTGGTCAGGTGTTACTGGTAGATTTAGTCCTGGAAATGGAAACTCGAGAGGCGAGAAATTGCTGCAATTATGTGCAGTGAACGACCTCTGTATAATGAACACCTTCTATCAACATAAACAGTTCAGGCTGGTAACATGGGCACGTCCTGATGGTAAATGTCAAAATCAGATTGATTTCATTACAGTAAAACAGTCCAGTAAATCTACTTTCAAAAACTGTCGTGTCTACAACTCCGCTGACATCGGTTCTGACCACTCATTGCTAATCTCTATCGGTGTTTTTGAAGTAAGGAAGCGCAAAACTGTGAAATTTATCTCAAGAAAGTTTGATGTTGACAGGCTGCAAGACTCATCAGTTGCTAAGGAACTGGAGTTAAAGAATCATATTCTGGTCACAGCCACCACATTCTGTGATTCTGGTGTGGAGACCCACCCTCGAGGATCAAGGAGACACCCGGCAATCAAACTAAACGGCCTTGATTTTGCAGATGACATCTACCTTCTAGAGTCGTCACTACCTCGTGCTCAAGCTTAACTTACAACTTTGCTGCTGAAGCTGCTGGCCTTACAATCAACATTGCAAAGACCCAATACCAGACGTTTGAAATCAATACAGTACAGATGAAAAACTCACAGTCAAAGGTGAAGGAATTCAAGAAGTCTCCGAATTCAAATATCTCGGCTCTTTAGTTGTAAACAGCAATGATAATATGAAGAGGCGTAAAGGCCATGCTTGGTCAGATTTTTGGAAGATGGAAAAGCTTTGGAAGAGAGCTCACGTGCTAATTGACACAAATCTGTCCTTTTCTCGAACAACATGAGTACCAGTTCTTGTCTGTGGATACGAAACCTGGGTCCTAACCCAAAGCATGCGAGACCAAATCAACGCCTTCGGCTCTTCATGCTACCGCATCATGCTAAACACCAAACACTGAAACAGGATCAGCAACACAGAACTATACAAAAAAGTAAAAGACAAACCATTGATTTGCACTGTGATATGTAGGCACCTCTCTTTCCTGGGTCATATGCAAAGGATGGACAATCAGGAATCAGGTTACAAGCATGCCCTGTTTGAGCCTACTCACGGGAAGAAGAAACCTGGCAAACCAAACTTAAGCTACCTAAAGTACATCCAACATATTATTGGTGACTCACTCAATAAGATGCCCATTAGCAACATAGAGATGGCACAGAACAGAAAGGCTTGGCGGCAATTTGAGGTCGCCTGTGCCTCACCAGCTCAAAGATGATCATGATGATAGATTTTGAAAAGACATGCTTGACTTTTTCATGTGTTACGAAAGAGTGTAGTCTCACGGAATGTTGAAGAAACTGACCAGCATTCAAGGAGTTGCAGAGAAGAGAAGCACTGACTTTCTGTAAACCATAATGCTCATCTGCTCAAAGCAAGGATGTGACAAAACGTCGGCTGCACTTGGTCATGGAAATTGTAATCTCCTCAGATGTGTTCAGAAATGTGAATATACACTGCCCTGCTGTGGTACAATAGCTGTTGAAAGTGCTTTTCATACTTAAATCTTATCAGCAGGGCAATAAAATTTTATCATGAAAGCACACAGATTGGAGCCGCGTAGGTATACAAAGAGGATATCAACTAAAACCCTACCACCTGAATGGTTATTTCCAACATTATAATTATCACATGATTATCAAAATCAGCAAGGAATCCTTGCAATTTGCTATCTTGCCCATAGGCTAAACATGGTCTGATATGTGATAAAGAGTAGCTGTTATCGCCAATCAACTACCTTTTATGTATTTTACATTTGGTTAGATTCTGTTGTTCTTGTAAGGAGACATGAAGATCTGTGATTGATACTCTTGTGCTCATTTCATGTCTGTATTTGATAATATTGTTTCTTTTATGATAATGCATCAATAATAATATGGATTGTTATGTCCCCTACATGACCACTTTACAGAACAGCACCTCCTGAAATCGAAGTTTTCCAGATAGATACTTTCATACTATTTTGTGTCATCAGTTGATAGGTTCACATAGAATGGGAGAATAATCTGTTGAATGGTCATTGAGATTTGAAGTGATGAACAGAGGGAAAGAAGCAAAATAATAAAGAAGATAAGTTGCGAGACTAACTAAAAATTATCACCAACAGAGAATTTTGAAATTTGATAATAGGAAACGATAACCTTAGTAAGAATTTAACATGATTAGTAACAATTTCTTCCCACACATGCTTATATCTACCGGACTATAATGGACTTCTAATCGTCTCCTCTCCCTAACCTAAATTTGAGAAACAATCATTATTTTGAATCTCCAACAGCTATCGTTGATCACATGATTTCTCTATCACTATTGTAGTTGTAGTTTTCTCCATTAACTCTCTCTTAAAACCAACAGGTTTATCCCACAGCAATAGCAATAACAGCATGTAGGTGTAGAGTAAAAACGGAATGGGGAAAAACATACTATGAATTAGGAAGAAAATGACAACATTTAATAATCAGATACATAAAAGAGTAGAATGCATTCTGTTCCAACAACATTTGTTGTGTTTTTTATCTTTCACTTTTCAATCATAATGCATGGTTTCCTATATTTTCATATGTCATTATTTGTATACCGGTAGTGAAAATTCAAATATGAGAGACTCCTTCTATATCAGTCTTGTGTACTCTTCACAGAATATCAATTGTCGAGTTTCCATATAAGATTATCACAATGTTAACAATCCCCATACCTGGCATAGCAACAGCTGGTCTGTAGGTATTTGATGTTTCAGAATAATTACTTATGGCCACTAGTCTCTCTTCCAGTGAGTCCACAGAGAAATGAAGCTCATTGCCACGATCTGGTGTACTCTCCTTCTTTGATCCATAAGAAGATTCTATGGCAGCTGTTTTTGCATTTAATTGATCTAAACAGAAATAAAACCACAAATATATATAGTATACATGCTGTATTATAATACGATGATAAATCAGTTACTTACTTGTACTCTGTTTGCCATTAAAACAAAGTTAGAGCTGTATGAATGGTCAATAGGAATGGTATTTCATTTAGCAATATCACAATATCAATAATATAAACATTTAGCAATGTTTTCCGTACATGTGAAAGTCACCAACTAAGTCCACAATGTTTAGTGTCCTGCACTGTCCCATCTGTACTTAATCCACCTCTTTTGCTTTTCCTGCCTGCCATTGGCCTTAATTTTTGGGAAAGGTTGGTATATCATGAGCATGCTACTTTTTATAGGTTGCCAAGCTCTTTTAAGTCCAGCCAGTGTCTGCACTTCTGCATAGTTAACTTGGCTTCATACTACATATTCAATACCCCATGACTGTCAAGTGTATTAGGGTCTTTAATGCTCAACGACTATACCTTCAATCATACAGAATGGTCTAGAATAGATGGGAATGGACAGTCCAAAAACAGTAATGCTTACCCAAGACACACAACTACCTTATTTATACACTATGTTCAAGCCATTCATTTCTTTATTTTAATGTGCATTCCCTGACTTAACATTTACTGCTGCTGCTGCTGCTACTGCTACTAGCATTTCCTTGATGTTTTATTCAGGAAATAAAGTAATATAAAATATATCCTAAATCATTACAAGATAAAATGTTGCCTTACATTCGGCTTCTAAGCTCAGTTCCCAACTACAAGCTATAAATATTTAATGGTTTCCATTGTTGGACTTTGTAAACACATCAATTGCACTTATGTCTACTATCGGTAGTACTTAGTTATAAAATAACTTTGGCACATTTCACAAAGGAAATAAAAGTATGTTTTCATCATGTTCCCTTTGTATCAAATATGCTTCATCATAATATTTATCTCTCATTATGTCCCCTTTTTCGGTCTTAGGGAAGCATCTGTAAGCTTTGACCATTATCTATTGAAGTATTATCACCAACATGATTTTCAAAAGCTGAATTCAAAACAGAAGTTGGCTTTTCTTTCTATTAACAATCTCAGTTTTGCTTGGACTGGCCACAATTTGAAGGCTCAAAGATACTTAAAGGTCACTAATATTTGTAAAAATGTGATTTATGGTTGTTTTTACTCTTGTAGTTACCAATATAGAAGAGACATGACAAAACTATGAAAACAGCTATTTATAATTTTCCTTTCGTAGATTTCCATCCTAGCATGTGCAGCAGTAGCCTGCAATGCAGACTAACAAAAAGTTTCTTGATGTAGGCCTACAAATTAGCTGCTGACACGACTTTCACCTTTTACATGATTCATGTGTAGGCTCCATAAATTGGAAGTCATGCAAAACAAATAAGAGGCAATTTCACTTCATCAGAATGACAACCCTGTGTATGGCCAACTACAACAAGATTGGAGGAGCTAATCTCATGCATTTGTTGTACACTCTAGTTTGACAACTTGAAAAGACAAGAAGATGAGGTACTCCATGCATTTTATTCATGAAAATCTATGTCTGTGCCAGTACAGGTTTTTAAATGTCATCAAACTTCCTTTTGGTATTGACAGTTCATTCTACAAACTGACAAAGAAAAAAAGATGAAGTTGTCACTTAGTCAATGGCCAGGTGACTTTAAAAACCTTAAACTAATTTTCAGTTTATTCCATTTAACATTAACACAGACACTCAGTATTTATAACCTCTGACCTTCTCTTTCTACTAAGATTCAGTACAGTTATGTGACCTCAGTCATGTAACTGATTACACCAGATGAAGAATACTGTATATATGTGATGCTGAAATCAGTACAAAATGTTGGTCAAAAAGATAAGCTTGTTGTCCTATTATAGGAAAAAGTCCTGGGCTGAAATGTGTTGTTAAGCCGAATGCTGCTGTGGGGTGATCAGGAATGTTTACATTACTACGTCATACCCATTGTATACAACATTGTTGTAAGCAATGACATACAGCAGCTTTGGAAGCTTTGAAGAAAGTGATCTTAGTCTAATGACATGTAGCCTTCATGGATGTTTCCCTAACTAAATTTTTTACCAACTTATTAGCTGTCATACCTTAAAATCACTGCAATACAGCAATATAATACAGCTTTGAAAGAAGCCAAGAGGTTGAGGAGGGCAGGTCACTGATGTTTGTGTCATAGTTTCAAACCATTTTGTTGCTATTTTGCATTGCATTTTTCTAGTATATAAAACGTTTTGCTTGAAATAAGCCCAACACAACCCTAACTTTCCTATAGATGCAAAGCTCTTGTAGGTAGGATATGTGAGCACACATAAATAACAACAACAGTCTGAGCCTATCTAGATATAACGGGCAAGATGATCTTATCATCACTACATTTTCAGTCATCTTTGAGCTTAAATGGGATCCATATGGCCTCAAACCTGTGGGACAACCCGTGGAACAGGAGATGTAAATCTGGATGGTAAGGTACGTAAAGGCATCTGTTGCTAACATTACAAAAAAGTATTATAATTGGAGCCTACCCTTTCAATATCTATATGGATATTATAAAAAAACTAAACAAATTGTCTTTTCATTTTTCATAATTCAATAATTCTTTCACAGATATTCCTACATATATATATACATATTCGAAAAGTTTGTTTATGGTACAGAATAATAAAACTGCACAAAACAGTGAATTCATTTTCCGTCTGACAATCCTCTGAGTGCAATTTGTCAGAAAATGACCTGAAAAGGGAATCAACAAAATTATTTACCCAACTTTACAAGGTAGCAAATCAGAATCCTGACTGTCAGATTGGTGTTGTTTTGACCAATCAGTGTTCGTGAAGCTGAATGGTTAACCGAAAAGGCCCGATGGGAAGACAAATCCTTTTTGTCAACAAAGCAAAAGTTTTCTTGCTTTGATGTGAATGGGTTCTAAGAAAGCCAAGTGAAATGCAGATCTAGCTTTACCAATTACATGGAAGTGATCATCCATATACATTTTGGCACACAGTCTGGGTTTTCAAGCAAGTGCTGCCCTATGGCAGAGTCCCATTGCTGAGTGTTTTTTTGATTTTGAAACCCAAGGCGGCTGTTTTCTTGTAGGAGCTGATGCTTGGTGAATACAGTATTTTGATTTAGTTTTTGAAACAAAGTGAAACATTACCAAGCCATGGTAATTTTAAATACACAGGGCATTTCTTGGGTCCAAAGGGCTTTCACTCAAAAACTGCAATAATATAGCCTTGATGGTAAAATTGACAACATATTTGGGATAGTCATTAGATACAAAAATCTGCCTCAATGAATTGATTTCTGCCTGTAAAACACAGTTGGGTAAATAATTTCATTGATTCCCTTTTCAGGCTATTTTCTGATGAATTGTACCCTAGGAGTGTCATATGAAAAAAGCTTTTAAGTACAAAATGAAATCACTATTTTGTGCAATATACATATAAGTACATGTAAATATATATAAGTATTCTGGCAGACACACTAACGATCATGGAATGGACAGTATATAATCTAATAAACATGAATGAATATGGTGCAGGCAGGGATCAACCCAGTCTCCCACACCAAAAATGTTGCCTTAACCACTGCACTAAATAGTGTAATAGTTAAGTTGTCAACCCTGAATTCTCACCATCAACAGCAACAAATGCTTTTTGTTTTGCTATTAGCTTCATCAGTGCCATTTCCATATCTACCTATTCAGGTAATGCTGCAGTAAACATACATATGCACATCAGATTGGTCTGAACAAGAAACATTAGTTTCAAAAGCTGGTCAGTAAAAATAGTTGTTGATTTTTTTTCTTCAATATATACATGTATAACTGTTAGTTAGAAACTTATTGAAATTAATGTACTTACCACCTTTGTGTGTCTGTGCATACCTTAATCGATGTGTTCTTGTTAACTTAAAATGAAGCTTAGGTTTCCTTTCATCAACAGGATTGTCACTGGTCCCTTTTGGCTTCTTACTATGCTTTCTATTTTTTAACTTTCCAGGGCTCTGGTTAGTGCACTGGTAATGTCTTTGTTCTGATACAAGTTTCCTATTTTTCTCACTTCTCTTCTCACAGTTAGTACCAAATGGTTTCTTACCTACAATGCCTTTAGTTTCAACTTTCTTACTCTCTTGTGCAACACCTAGTGTGGTAAAAGGCATGTTCTCCTTAACAAGAGAATGTTTATAAAATTTAAGAATATCCTCCAAAAGGCCTTGCAGCACAGGCATTTCCATAAGCAATGGTGATACTTTATCACCCTTTTGCTCTGTTGTATTTGTAATTTTAACATCATCAATTAAGTTTGTTTGACAAGAAAAATCTTGAACTGGATTTTGTGATCTTGAGATTCTATATACACCATCAATTTTTGTTGGGCTCAGCCTTTCAATTTGTGGAACAGCTTCAGTTTCAATGTTCTTAGGGTAAACGTAGCTTCTTCCCTGACTGCTGTCTTCAAATTGCAACTTGCTAATTTGCCTCCTTTTGTTTTCGTTTGCACTTGCACAAAAGAATAATGGAGGTGGTTGGATAACACCATTGTGCAGCAGACGTTCACTTGGGTCTACCTTAGTGGCCATGCATTTATGACTTGTAATTTTGTCACCTTTATAAGACTGTGGTAGGGATAAGTGCTCAATCTTCTTTGACCCACTGTACAACATATCCTGCTCCTTATGAAGACCATCTCCTCCAATTTCATCGAGCAGCAATACAGAAGTGTCTATCACATTCTTTTTGTTCTGGCTTGAAATTGGTTCTGCAGAAATCGCAATATAGTTATCATGTTTGTCTGTAAAATGGGATCCAGATCCAGCAGCAACAACTTTTAAGTCTAAACTCTCCGAATTCTCTCCGTTATGCACATGAGCAACATGCTTCATTATTGAATTACCATAATCAGTAAGTTTCCAAAGTATTGACAGGCTTCCTATTTTACTACCCATCAGATTATATAAGTCTGATAATTCTCTGTGGCTAAAAACAAAGGGAGAGTCGCCAGATGCTCCTTTCAACCTGTTTGTTTTGAATGTGTCGTCAATTGTCTGTATCAGTGGTATCAATGCAGTTCCTAACAACACATGTGGTTCCTTCCACGAATCGAATAGATATAATTGAATTGGTATTTTTCCAAATCCAGCATATAGTTCATTTCCATCCATCTTAAATAAACAAGATTTCCCTTTTCGAAACTTGAAACAACCATCGCTTTCCTTCAAACGTTGCAGGCCATTTGTGTTGACTATCGGTACTTTGACCCTTAGGTTATCAATATCCTTTCGAGGGAGACAATAAATATTGACAACTGGAAAATCTAAAACCTTAAAGGCTATTGACGGAATATAACATTCTACTCTTAAATCTGATAATGTTTCGACAAACAGTTCAAATGAATACAAACTTTCTGTACCCATGCCTATCGAGTCATAACCGAGTCTAATTCCAGAAAACTTCTTTCTTTTCCAGCAAAATTATGAAATAAAATAACATTTTCCAACCAGGTAAGTGTATCTGTACTTCCTTTCATCAACAGTCTCTGAATCAGTGACAGTTGTCCACTAAATACAACTTCATAAAATCAGGTCCTTCGCGAAGACACATGCAATAATTAACAAATGTTTAACTTAACAGTTGAAGCAACCAATATCATTCTCAACCTTACCGCGCTATCAGTATGAGGCAAACTGCAAGATTGTATTGTTCCGGGACACTGATCTTAATTAACCTTTCTATGCTGACTTTGAGCGAGAAGCCTCTTGTCCAATCAGAATGCGGTATCAGGCCAGTTAAAAAACGCGCGAAACACGAGTCTCTAAGGCCAGACAAACAACTGTGAAGAAGGCTAGCTTTGACTAGCCGAAATATAAGTTCAAAAGTATAAATATATTAAAGTGTTCGGGTTTTAGTTAAATGTCAACAAGTTAGACAAGGTCAAAGTCGTTTGTTCAAAGGTAAGAGAATCTTCAACTTATTTTCAAGCTTCTTGTATAGAATGCCACTATTATTAACTATAATATATGAGTACATCTATCGCAATGTAGGGTCTCTATGATAACTTAATGTATTGATCGTTCGTTTATTAATCAAGTGATCGTTACAAGTCTAGGTAAAGTTCCTTCCTGCTGTGAACCTTTGATCTTATGAATACTATTGATCCACGACTGTCGTGAAGCTTGTCATCGATCTCTCTCTTGTAGCATTTCGTTGGTGGCAATAGTCTGGACCGAGGAGAAAGTACAACATATGTAAACAGGTCCGTAGCAACGATTCCCAAGGGAGGGGGAGATGTATAAACAAACAATATCTATGCAATTCGTATTCATATGTAACAACACTTTTTGACAAATATTAGGGACAAGACCCTTCCTGAGCCCAGGTTGCTTCGGTCCTGCCAAAACGTCTTCAGGGACAGGACAGTTGGAAAACGACTTGATTTGAGGTCATAGACCAATTATATAGAGGAAATTCGTGAGAGGCATATACTGCTTTCCTCGATGCTGAATGTGTGTTGTGCTTCATTAGCATACGTGACAACTTAGAAAGGATCCTTGCAGCACACTACCAAGTTTATTGCTCACTTGCCAAATATCTGTTAACATTCAGTTCAGCGGAGTACCGTTAAGATTCTTCAGGATTTTGATGTCATTATCCGTAACCTCCGGTAAACTAAGATCAGTCTAAGTAAGTCTAGTGTGATCTAATAACCAAAATTTGTATGTTAAGCCCATTCTGTGAAAGGCCCTCCTTTTTGGAATCCGAGAAAATAATAACGCTCTTCCCTTTTTGTCGCTCCACAAACTAATCAATACTGAAGAATTTCGTTAAGAAGCGATGATATTATGAATATACATATAAACCTGTTCCACATTTCGTCCATTTCATTAGCTTGCTTTCCCCTCTAAATGTAGGAAGTAACCCCTGACACATAGATATGTAGCATCCAGACCAACATTGTTTATTGCAATGTGGCGCGAAATTTGAAGACCATAACACAGTGAAGAATAACAAAACATTGTGATCCAGAAAAAGTCGTATTGTTATGATCAAGTCAGCTTAGCGAATGTGCACTGTTTTCTTCTGGGGCGAATTTGCGTGTTTACGAGTAGCATAAAATCTCATTCAAATTACAGGCTTACAGTCTTTATATTATCCTTACATGGAGGAATCTCTTACATGTTGACCCTTGCCAAACATAAACATTACAAGCCCTTATTACAGACCAACTGATAACAGATCGTGCTCCTGAGAGAGGCAACCTTTTTCGAAAATGTATGTAAACAAGTGCACCTAATCTGTTCTTACCGTATTGATCAATAACATGAGCATATTTATATTTGCCAGAACTCGTACTCGTCACCAAGATCAAATTCAAATGTTGAGGAAGCAGGGAGTCCGTTGCACATCTTATTGCTGAATCCTCCTAAACATCGTCAGTATTTTTTTAATTCATCTCTAAACATCTCTTGATACAACAACTAACTCTGCGCTGCACTATATTCTTGTAATACTCAGATTCTGCTATGGTTATCATTTTGGTATTCGGTAATAACACGAACGCAACCTTGTTGTGTCCACCCACGATAGTATGTTCTAAAGTCCTTCCGTTTTACAAAAATAATGTGAATGTGATATGGTTGAGCTACCTTGTTGAACAGAATTTGCCAATGTACTTGAAACCTCTCATGAAAAGAACTAGGATTGTCGTCGTAGTTATCTCTTACATTAACGCTATTTCAGTTATTAATTGTCACCGTGATTCTGTTGAGAGAACAATCTTACTCCTGCCCCGAGACTGAAGAAATACACGTTACTAATATTTTAGCATAATTAATTAACCACGTGATAGGCAAATACTAACCCACGATGTTCATGTAAATCAATGAGAAATAGATATAGGAATTAAATGTTACATTCTCTAACACTATTTCCACACTTATGATGCTTTTACAATGGTGCCTAGTAATACAAATTTAACAGATTCATCACAGGCATGACAGCATCTTAATAACATTTGTTTTGATACTGTGCATCAGAGCGGTTAGTACAATGGCCTATGACGTATAGTTGTAAACAATAGGAATTCGTTCGTAGAATTCATTTTCTTATCATCTAGTCTAGTGACGCATCGGGAGAGCCCGATCCCTTTTATTGACTACTATTTATACTGGAACGGTGCAGATAGCTTAGTGCGACTTGTATCGTGTCTTCCGGTCACGCCTTGCCATGCAGCCGCCCTTACAAGAAGGTCTCGCCCCTTTCTTTAATCCCATTATTTCCCTTTTCATAAATATTAGAGATGTAGTACCTACTGGCTCCTGACAGCTCCAGATTACTCTCCAGACGACCCCTTTAAAATCCAGGTAATAGGAATACTCCTCTGACGCCCACTGGCGGCAAATGTGGAATGACGACACCCCAGCAAATGGCCACCTAGTCACAGAGCCTACCTTGATGTGACCGGGGTTCTCCAGCATCAGCAGGTCACAATGGACCAGAGCCAAACGGCTAGAACACAAAGACCCCTCCCCCATAATACTGACCATCTTGCCTTTACAGCTGCTGGAGATGGCTTGAGCATATCTGCATTGAGGTTTGATAACCATACAAAACTACTAGTAGTAGTAGTACTACTACTTGTCGTGACGCATCTCTACTCCTGTTATTTGTAATTACTAATTAAGAGTAGGCGTATCAGCACGTCTCAATCGCGTGATCGCTGCACCATTATTAAATATAGATTACCTTAACATTTATTTATGACCTAATTGTTAATTTTAGTAACTTGGAATATGTATAAAAGGTTGTGATTTCTGTATGTAATTTAGAGCTCTCTAGCACTTAATGCTGGACTTGTGCAGTTTATTCGCTCCAATATCTTCATGAGTCCATATGTTAGTCTCATCTTTTTGAAGTTTCACTTATCGATTATTCGGGATGATTAGTAGTATGAGCATGAGTAGTATGATTCAAGAGAAGGTAGGAGTGCCTCAGCACTGAGGACGTTGTCTGACAATAACGCAATGCCGTCGGCAAAATCAGCATCAGTGATATAAAGTGCATAATAACATGAACTTCTTCTAGGCCGATACATGAGTCCATTTACTTTAATTGTATCCACAGAGATACGCATGATGTAGTCTATTACAATGATGAAAAGAAAAGGTGCAAGAAGAATACCAGCCAGAATGTCAAAAGGTTCTGTTTCACCATCTGGAGTTAGGACTGTGGCCTGTGTGTTTGTATACAATACTTTAATGGCTTCAATGATTTCTGCTGGTATGCCATAAAGTCCAAGAATTTCGAACATGGTCTCGCAGTTAACCGAGTCGAAGGCTACTACTACTACTGCTACTGCTACTACTAATAATGATAATAGTACATTCTATATCCAGGGTGATTCCTCCAGCTATGGGGGACGATCATCAAATATGATTTTAAAACTGCACGAAATAGCGAAAACATTTTAGTACTGAAAAGCTTTTTTCGTCTGACACTCCTCAGAGTACAAAA
>JAAAKL020001267.1:0-31995 GCA_010016065.2 Carybdea cf. marsupialis auct. non (Linnaeus, 1758)
TGATCATCTCCAGGAACAGATTGAATAGGGTTGGGGACAGTAGGCATCCTTGTCTCACTCCAACAGTTGTTCTGAACCACTCCCCCATTTTTCAATTTCGGAGTACGGTGCTAGAGGCTGTTTCGTAAAGCTTATGTATGATGTTGATGATGTTTAGACTGATGTTAAAAGGTTTCATAGTTGCCCACAAAGCTTCATGCCAGACCCTGTCAAAAGCCATTTTAAAATCTATAATACATGGTAAAGTTATTGCACTCTTCTGTCCCCTAAATTTTTGGTATCGATGAGAAAATTTGGTATATATCATTCGCCAGTGATACTACCTTCTCTATCTAAAGGCTTCCCGCGCTCTCAACACCTCCACTGACATGTCATCCTCTCCAACAGCCTCGTCTCATTCATCCTCCTCATGGATTTCTGTACCTTCTCTTTCATGATGCCTGGGCTTTCATCATTTGCAGTCAAATGTAGGTTCTCCACTTGATCATCAGCAAAAAGCTCTCCAATGTACTCCTAGCACCTCTCCGCTGTTTCATCAGGATACATTGTCGCTGTACCGTCTTTCATTTTGATGATTTCAGCATTACATGTATTGTTTTTCTACCAGTTACTTGCGCTGTTTGGTTATACATCATCTGTTGCTCTCTTCTCGCTTTTTGTTCTTTTACTATTTCATATTTATTATCCATCCACCTCTATTTTACTGCTTTGCTACATTTACTTTTACCTTCTTCCATTATATTCAATATAAAGTCAGTCATCCATGGTTTTTAGCCATATGTTACTTTTTTGCTGATGTCAGAGATTCACCTTGTCTCACCGCTTCCTCCAAGGTACTCCAGCCTCGTTCCGGGTGGTTCAAATTAATCTCGTATTCCAAGGTTCCATATCTGTTTTACACTTTATGTTTAAACTCTCTTTTACATTCTTGTCTTTTATATTTGGTTAGAGCCTCTGTCTCCTTAGGGACCATTTAAAATGTACGTTCGTCCGGAGGAGGGGGAGGGGGACCAGGAAAGCGAACAAAAACAAATATTCTCACCGGGGGATGAGGAAGGAAGTTGTCATAAAAAATAGTAAGTCACATCTTGGATATTGCCACTTCCAGGAAGGAAAACGTCATCATTGATGTCTACAAACGTCTCTTCACGACTAAAATTCTGCTCTTGAAGTTGAAATCTGTATGTTTTTATGTTTATCAATGCGTATCCGTTGTTTTTGCCCCACAACTGTACGTAACTGTATCTCTTGTTCATTTGCGATGGCGATGAAACAATTACTCATTGCAACAATTATCAGTATATGCCTGACAAGGAATGAAGTAAGTTATTCATCATTTTGATACCTACTTTGCTGACAAATTTGCTCTCCTTTCGTGCATTCTTTATCCCTGTATTATGTTTGATTTAATGATACAAATTATCACGATTTTTCACGATTTGAACGTAAAAAATGTGAATGTCTCTCCTGCAATTAATAGAAGTTTGCTTCAGATGATTTCAGAACCGTGATACACAAAAATGTGCATGAGATTTAGTTTTCTCCTACATTCGCCAAAGTATGCTTTGTTTATGATATGTACTTTATGTTACTTCGCATATGTATATGATACCAAGTCTCTTTCCTTCCATTTAGACGTTCTCCTGTCTTCTAATTCTCTTCAATGTGCGAAAATTCAAGTTGCAGTCTGTCAGGAATCCCCCTTGCGCATAGCACGACCTTGATCTACAGATAATTAGAAATATTTTAATTTGTGAAATACTTAATCTATTTTCGTCATAATTGGGAGGTTGCACTATTGCATCGTAACGTGGACCCTACTTCATATGAGTCGTATGATACTCATCTCGCAAGTATGATTGTGTAATATCCAATTAATCATCCTGTACATATTGAACTCTTAGTTGTAGTTAAGTCATTCAACTGAATAAAAGGAGTTGTGGAGATGATGTGACTGTTTGATACGAAAGTGTTCGAAAAAAGTAAGAATAGAGTTTTTGCTGTTCACTATCTGTCGTGCTAGTATCCAGAGCTAGCTTCTAAGGCAAACATTAAGAATGTACAGTTCTCCAATTCCAACATAATAGTTGTTCCACCCACACAGCAGCCAGTTGCTCGATGAAGGCAAGATTCCACTTGCTGCTCATGTGGATTCCTACCGAGCCAGGCAGCAGTCTCACCTTTTGTGTCACTGCTGGCATTCACGGTGTTGTTTAGAGTCATTTTCTCTTGAAGAGCCACGATTAGGGCGTCAGAACCAAAATTTTTATCAAGGTCCAGTTTTGTAAATGTAAAGGCAGGTTTCCAGTGTGGACAGTTTTGTGTCACATTGGAATCAATTTTACAGTTGGAGCTAATAGCGATGTGGGAAAAGATCCTTATAAAAACAGTTGTTTTCTCTCATTACAACTTCTTAATGATGCAGTTGTAAGTAAGGTAGATGTTGTACCTTTGGAATCCTTCAATACGTCGTCCCTATTTTGCCAGCTGGAGGATGGATTGATGAAACTTAACAGTTCGATAAGCTATGCAATCCACCACCGCACAACATAAAAGAGCTGATACCCTTCCATTTCTAATTCTAAATCAACACTCTGCACCAAACTTCCTGTGCTTGGACACTCAATGTCCCTTTCATCGGCATCCTAATCTTTATTGATTCCTAGTGTAGGTCCTTTTTTTTCGTATGACTTATAAGATTTCGGACGGGGCCTCACTTGCCTTATCTCTTATTTAATATATTCATTTATGCTTTATTAGCTTTCTTACCATTTCTTCTCTTTTGAAACAAATAATCTTGACTATTTTTATCTCTATCTTTTTTCTCTATTTGTCTTCAATACTGAATGAATATGCCAAAAGCTATCACGACTGTTCATGCGCCATGAAGAGTAAAGTGAGAGACGTGACAAGTTTGGTTGTAGAGGTGAACGCTAGAGGTCATTGACAGACAAGCAGCAAAATGGTCATAGCAAATGCCTACTGTGACTTTTTTCAGCAACTAATGCTACAATAGAAAAAATTATCAAGACCAAAGACTGTCTTTTCTCTCATTTTGACGAATAAAATGAAAGATTAAATACAGTTAATCATAAACGCCATATTGTTGGGTACCCTAAGGTACCATTCTCTCGCTTACGCTAGACACTAATGTGTTGATTTGCGGATTCAGTTTTGACTGAAGAGGAACGAAGAGTACCGCCTTAAAACAATTGAAAAGTGCCACATTGAGTCGCCAATTCTGTTTTGGTCTACACACATGTTAACATGAGTACACTCATCACATTCGTTAAAGGTGAGTAAGAAAATAAATCTATTTGCCATTGTATATCAACGCATTCTTCTGTAATGCGTCTGAATGTAGGAATCTGATTTCTGCATACTGAATGGCTTTTTAACCATAATGAGACTTCCCAATGACATCATCTTTATTACATCGACCTCAGTCTGATTGCCATAAAGCGATCTCTCCAATATTCTCTGTCGTCCATGGCTGTCGCAAAGTTATCTTCTGGGATGCTCGAGTCTTCTGACAGCTTTTTATTCAGTGTATGTTCTTAATGGCTCGCCGCCTGGTCTCCGTTCGTTTGAGGGTTCCAAGAGAAGAAACTTTTGGACGACTTCCTTTTTGCGTCGCCAACAATGCTCCACTGATCTTTGTCCTATGACATCAATTATTCTCGGAAGGTCACCGTAAAACTGCACATTTGTCATGTGTTGGTGTCAGGATACACTCTCTACGACTCTTAATTTTTTTTCCCGCAATTTTCCTTTTGGCCAAGAACTTAGTCATTTTCCACGCTGATGAACCATACAGATAAACGATATCAATAGTGGTTTATATCGATCAGACTCAATTTCTTTTCGGCTTCGCCAGGCTTCCCCATTGGTCAGCAGCATCACTGTTCCGGTTCCCTCTCTCATGACGTGGACATGGATCTGGGCTTTAGGAGACCCCAATAATGTATAAACACTTAGATAAATAATATGCAGCAATTAATCTTTGAAAGATAACACAGAGTTGACGGTTGAAGGGATTATTTGAAAAGGAGGACGTAATACACTACATGTGAAGTGAGGAATCAAAGATGTTTGGGGTCAACGTCTATAATTTTTTAACTTCACAGCGGGAACTAGTCAAACATCTATGTTGTACTCCGTGAATTCTA
The DNA here is from genome assembly GCA_010016065.2 of Carybdea cf. marsupialis auct. non (Linnaeus, 1758). Classification (NCBI taxonomy): domain Eukaryota; kingdom Metazoa; phylum Cnidaria; class Cubozoa; order Carybdeida; family Carybdeidae; genus Carybdea; species Carybdea cf. marsupialis auct. non (Linnaeus, 1758). Next base: position 4,170 of record JAAAKL020001267.1, read on the forward strand.
AACCATTTCAGCTTTAATGAAACAGGACTTCTCTTCATTTACATTAAAGTGTAACTGTTTAGAAAATCAAATGGCTACAAACACAAATTTGCTTGAATATACAAATAAAGAATAATGTCAAAATACGAGGTCTATTTGTGTTCTGCGATATAAACGCATATTTTACAGGAAGTATCAAATATCCTTCAAATATCAAATGTTCCTTATTATTTTACTAACAGTAACAGAAAACAGAATATCAATTGCGATACATGACAAGTGTCCGTTGCCTCTGATACAATAACTGATCAGTGTGTTTATGCTTGATTGTATAACACGGAGACCAATGGTTGACTAGCAGTGCACTTTGAGAAGGAGGTTTTTACTTTACCTCGTTCCAGGAACTGGCTACAGCATGCAGCCACTTTTACAGGATCTAGAACTACAGTTTTGCATTCTAGTTTAATACAACGAGACTGAGCTCCATTTTCCTGATCTTCTATGCGAACTTTACATCTATTAAGAATAAGAACTTTCGGACAAGAAACATGAAACTGCATTGTACATGAGTTGGTCCAGTTTCTTAGCTTTAATAACAAAAATAGGACGGGAGTTTGGTGTTTCTAGTGACTACATCCGTTTTTGAGAAGGTAACCAAGTCCAGTTTGCGAATATTAATTCACTATTCATGCTGGCATACTAAGCGTAGTCAAGAATGTGAAGATGGGGGACTTTGCGGATCCAACAAAACTAACAATGAAATCTTTGTGAAAAGAACGATAAGCTGCGGTATACATTGCTGCCTTCATAGAATCAATAAATTTTATTACAGGTAATCCTAAATACTTACCAGGCAGGTGTATTTGCCAAAACTCGTGACTAGATCCTATTTAGTTACCAAGAGCAACCAGGAATCCGTTGTATATGAAACTAGGCCCTGACTGCTCATGGAGGGGTCAGCTGAAGGCATGCAAGAGAAGTGAATACTAACGGAAAGTGGCAATGGTTATAGTCTGTTATTTAATAAAACAATAAAAGTGTTCATGGAAAAAGGCTTACGTTGCAGACAAAAATTGATTACGGTAACGAGTAAGTATTGACCGACCTGAAAGAGGGCCACAACTAACAGGAAACATGAAAGGATAGCTGGGGTCCAAGACTAATCCATGGAAGGGTATTTGGTATATATGGCAAAGGAGAAGCATAATATATGTCATCATATCATACTTTATCATCATAAACGCTTTAATTTGTCATATTGTCATTGCTTACTTGTATACTTAAATTCATTTATAGGTCCATCCATAGGTCCATACTTGCGTCCATTGAAAGATAAATACGTATACGCACAAATGCATGCATAAATCTTTCACCGAAAGATTAAACTCGCGAGTAGTAAACTGTCGTGTCTTCCTTGTTAAATCAAGTAAAAAGATATGATACCGACGCAATCAACGATTCTACAGGGTAAAAACGGAAAGATTTTGACGGTGTCTGAGCAACTGTCGGAGTCATTAACTTCGTTTGCATATAAGGTCTAATACTCGGTCATTATTGATTATCATATTGACCCGCCCTTTACGAAATGTGAGAAGAATTTGCAGTTTAACAGTTGTGATGGTTTAGTAAATATGCACAAAACATTAGGTCTATGAATATAGTTGTAGCTTGATAAACATCAGCAGATGACCTGACAATGGATGAAACTCTTCTAGTTGTGACTATAGGCACTGAAGGGCAGATTGATTCCGTTGCAACCTACTGGTGCAACTTAAGAAACGATGTGATGACTGATACTTTCTGCATTTCAATGTAAGTTTCGGCTTTTTTTATTTTCTTTGGTCTCGTAACCTTTCCTCGAAAAGAATAATATCTCCTAAGTGGTAAGATGTGGTGTCATGTGTAAGCTTCTGTGTCATTGCTGTAATTGTAACTTCTACGAGCTTCACGAGTATTGTTCGAATTATAGGACGACATACGGCAGCGCTGGAAAACGTTTGTGTTAAGATCCACCTTTCTGTAGCAAACACTGTCAGCTCGCTTAATACTCTCTTACTTCTTCTGGCTTTATTTCTGAAACATCTACTTCATCGATGTATAATCTTCTTCTTAACAAAACCCCCAACCCTCTTAAACTCGGCTTTTCTATAAATATCAATCAGGGTTCTTCTTCCTGTTCATCGTTTCATTGCCCCGCCCTCCCAATCCGGACTCGCCCGCTTTCTTGTTTTTATAGATCAACTAATTTGTAATGTTTGGATACATTTTGAGTAGCAATTTACGGCTATTACTCTACAGGATAGTGCTTTGATGGCAAACAAGTAGCTGTAATGTAAATTCTTCGTTTTAGTCACTACTCCGACTTTGCTGCATTCCCTAGAAGATTTTCGCTGAGATTTTGCTGTTCATAATTAAACCACGATTCTCAATGGTTGATTTAAAGATTATCTTGATGTAGCGGTACCTTTTTTCATTAACCATCACCCTGTTAGGATTAAAGGTTGCTATGTCGAGTGTTTCTGTTTCGTTGTCACCGTAAAATTATCCTGAATTCTATAGTAGTTGGATTAGTGGACCGGATTTCAAGCTGTAGGTCAAATGTTGGCCTATATGATATGTGTCAGCACATGTAGTCCAGTGACAAACCAAGTGGCTAAGGATCGGGGCATGCAAGATCGAAAGTATTGCGAGAAACGGAAATAAATAAATAACTTTCCAAAGAACTAACGTTCAACAAAGAAACGTTACCTTGAAGGAGAAGACGAAAAGGGAGAAGAAAAAGTGGGCAGCTCAATATGTATTTCTTGCACAGTAATGTTTGGGCACTGGTCTTCAGTTGCTATTAGTAAGTGAGAACATCACACTGCCTCCACAAACAACGTTCTTTGAGACTTATCTGCACAGGAAATCCGTCTGAGAGTACCTTTCTTGCACGAGATTTTACAAGTAGAACGTCTAAAAACAGAAGTGTCGTTGAAGATGAGTAGGTCATCAACAAAATGGTCACATTCCTTCAAGTCTTTGAACTGAGTGCAATCATCATCAGTGTACGGAATAGAAAAGAGAATGATGTTTGAGCCTTACTCGTTAGTCTGGGGATATCATATCTAAGAATGATGTTGGTAAGCACAGGTCAAATGTGTGAACCCATTGCTTAGCTAAAACTGTTTTCCGCCTTTTCTGAGAGTTTCTTAGACAAATTTTAACCCAGAAAGTTGTAAGGCTTATGAGATCTATCATGGCGCTGTTAAAAACGTCCCGAAGAGACATAGTCACTATGTCTCTTCACTATGTGTCTAGTAAAAAACTACTGTCTGCCAATTGAAGTACAAATTTTCATTAGTTTGGCGGGGGTATTTTGGCGTTTTCCTTGGACGTTTTGGTAAACACTCTTTAATCTTCCACCGGTTAACATGGTCTCGCCCATCTAGTGCAAGGACGTGTCAAACTGTTAAAAAACTACTGTCTGCCAATTGAAGTACAAATTTTCATTAGTTTGATTGATGTGAAGGTGTCCTTGCTATAGTAATTAACACCTCAAAAGTGAATCTTTCCTTTGTGTTTGTAACTCTGCGAAAACTTCATCAACAACATGTTACGGTCTGAATATTGAAAAACTTCCATCATCCTTTAACATTGTTCTGATACTGAAACTAGGTAACAATTGAGAACGTTAAAGTTTGTTATCTCCTTCTGACTAATCAAGGTCCCCGAGTGTTTAGAGCTGCTTATGCTACGAGCAAGCTTGATTACTTAACCTAGTCGTTTAGGCCTGGTTAAAACTTCCTTAACGTGACAATCCACAATCAAAAGATCTGTAGTACGATAAGCAGTGGTGCAGCAGAGTCTTTGTATAGAATTATTTTGCATTTTAAAGCCAGCAAATGTTTCTCTTGCATAGCAGATGCTTCTTTGTGAGGAGTGACGTTGTTGGAATTTCTTTCTTTTATTTAAATTTTCATCCGTTTCGCTCGCTCCGTAATGCTTGTGTCCTGCAATTTATATCTTGGTCGAATTTCGTTTCCACTATTGCCGTGTACAACTCTGATGAAAATCGGCACGAAAAGGCTTTCTGTTGTTGAATGAACGCGTTGTTTCTTGCCTGTATAAATTTCTGTACCACGAAGAATTTCTTTAGGCTTTGGCTTACAATCATTATATGTTGTGTACTAAGAGCGTCTTCAATTTAACCCAAAGGTTTTGATGTAAAGTTCTCATGGCTCCTCACTTCAACCCCATTTCTTAGCTCGATTTCCTCTCCAGGTCTGCTAAATTGCTGTCTTTGTAGTAAATTTACTCATTCCGAGAACAGTGGGTGTAAGGTATCATAAACTGACCTGATATTACATTGATCTGATCACACCAGCCAGGAAACAGAGTTGATAACTATTCAATTACAGTAAAAAACCAGCAACTTGTATCACAGGACCACTTTGTGTTTCAACAGAACTTTCGAACCCGTGCACAAAATCACTGCACTTACCATATCGACCAAGGCAACCAATCAACCAACTTTGGTATCGGTATCTGCAGAACAGTGGATTTTAGAATATTCCAAGCATGCAGAGGTGTTATTCTTACTTATGGGAAAGATGTGACGCAATATCCAAACAGTAGACATCCCAAATACTTGTGCACTTTTTAACTGAGACAAACGAATTTTGGGGTTGATCTTTTAACCAATAAGATAAAGAACATGAAATCTTTGATATTCATTAGCCATGCTGTACAGGACAAGCACGACCTTTGACTAAGACACTGTACTCAATGACAATTTCGAACAGCAAAATACCACCGTTGTATAGACAGAGAGCTGGAGATGCAGACATCAGCCAAGAAGTTTTATTATCTCGGAAGCTTTGTAATATTAGACTGCCGATCAGACATAGGGATAAAGCGACTCATTGCTTTACCTAAAGATACCTTCAAGAAGAAAAAGTAACTTTTCGTATCTGATAACTACAATTTACAGAGAGATTGAGAATTCTCGATTGTTTTATTTGGTCTACCCTATTACACGGATGTAAAGGATGGACCCTGTCCGTCTAAGACAATGCAAACACTTTTACAAGCAACGGAAATGTGGTTCTTGCGATTAAATGCTACGCATTAGCTGGACCGAGCATATCAGTAACATCGAAGTACTAGGCAGAGCAAACGTATGCTCATGAATGATATCAAAACAAGGCAAATGACATTCATAAGGAATATCATAAGACAACACAGATTGGAATATGCTATGCTCACTGGCGGAATCAACGTGTAAAAGGTAGACAGATAGCAACAACTCTTGACAACATAAAAGAGTGGACCGGAGAAAATCTCGTATATTAGATATGTCGAACGACACAAAGCCGACATGTTAGAAGAAGCATGATCGTCAAGGCAACTTTGCAGGACACATAAAGAAGCAGACATGAGTGAAATTAAGAAGAGAGAATTGAAAGTATTAAGTTTGAGGGGATACTAGAGAAAAGTGAAAATGATACCATAGGGATTCGAACCCGGGACCTTTAACCTGTCTTGGCATTTCCACTATTCCCTAGTATCTCTTTACACTTGATACTTTCAAACCGTGCATTCTTAATGATAATTTGTAACTTACATTTGACAAATTAATGGGTCGTATGGCAGACATCCCATGATTAAGTCACAGGGCACAGAGACGCTGGTCTACAAACTGCGTATAGATGAATGTAGATGACCATCGGTGGAAGATTCGGAGCTAATGTGGTGACTTAAACAAAGGTAACTACGTTATCACTGGGTTACCATTACTCAGTTGGTTGCGTAGCACGTCGCGATTGCGTGTGTTGCAGATTCGAATAACGGTGGTGACATTTTCACTTTTTCTCTAGCATCTCTTCAAATATGAACAATACTGTGATACGTCAGGAATATGTTCACAGAGCGAATTACAACTGAAATAAGAGATAGATTAGATTCTTAATACTTAAACAAAAATCTGCAGCCTTTTGACAAAGTGTCTCATGAAACCTCGTGTTTGCTACAGGTTAGTCAAAGCTACTTACCAGAGGAAACTATAAACTATTATCGATGAAAAGGTACTTGAAATCCCTAAAATCAAGGTGACTCAAAGTGAATTTGGTATCAACGCTTTCATGACGTCTAGCAGCCCTTGATAACTATAGCTTTTCAAGTTTCTTTCTCCTTGTATGAGTCATCTATCTTCAGTCATATCAAAACCGTACAGATGCATGACAAAGCAAGTTACAAAGCTACTTTCAGCAAATTCTTTCACTCAGCTGATAGATTGCTTCCAACGTTTCCATTTAAATTTCTCTAGTAACTATCTATACATTAAACCATTCCATCCTTCAATATTGGAAATGTTCCCTTCCAATGAACGTCGGGTCCAATAGGATCGCTCCGAATCACTTCATATGCCCTCTGAACTGCAACAATGAACGAATATAGGCACTTGCAATTAAATTTCCACATTTTGCGCTGGTGACTTTTTGAATTCCCTACAGTCCCAGCGTTCCCGAAAGTCAACCTTGTTACTTGCTCACGTAGAATTAGATTTCCACTTTTAAAGAGGTTGATTTTGAGTAATTATTCAATTGCAGAGAAAACCTGGTTATACCGCCAATTGTACCATTCTCCAGCAAGGCTACAAAAGCCGGATCTCCACTAGGCGGAAAAAGTAGCCGCTACCACGATTGTCCGCCGCTTCATTTCCTGTCGCTATCTTTTCGGGCAATCTTCACGTGTAGCCGAAACAAAGTGATAGGAAAAGGCATACAATCCAGAAAATTTGAACATGGATGACATGATGAGATGTGTTCTGTGCTTTTTGCTTCTTCGTAACGGAGACAGCTTAAAAGAGGCTTCTCGGTACGACCAATTTATGACAGCCCAGAGCAAGCTGAAAAGTTTCATTGATGAGTGCATAGAGCGGGAGACAAAGTAATCGAAGTATCTAGAACAATAGTTATCTTGAACATGCAATCGACACTATCACACGATTCTCAAGATTGCCAATGCTACTGTATTCGGTGAATTTGATCATCACACCGCTTTTGTCCTCAGGTCTCATGGTGATTGTACCATATTACCAAGGTAGGCCTATTCTATATAATAGGATCGTCCATTCCATACTCAATATGCAGTTTACTAACAGGGCGACGATCATTTCTGTATGCCTACTTGTTAGTGGGTTATCCATACCATATGCCGCGATGAGTTCATCAAGGTCACATTATTGTGAGAGGAACATGTATAACTTTATATTACTTGAGATTTATAGTACAGAGTAAGAAAGTTTGAATCCTTAGTTTTCACAACTGCAAGTACCTTCCCTCTCAACGGGAGGTATGGTTGTGAAAAGCCTGTTTACATTTTTTCGCGACTAGATTGGTTGATTTAATCGGCTATCATCTACTTCTCGACCCGCTACATTTTTCCGTCTCAACTACACCAATATCGCACAATAATCATGGGTAGCGGCGGAAAATGTAACGGCTACCATGATTTTCCACCTAGTGGAGATACGGCTTACAGTCCCCTCTTTACCACACGTAGCTATGTTTTAATCTCCTAGCTTTCACCACTAGAGATTAGTGGGTATTGGCATTGTGTTGTTGGTGTCTTTTATGAGGAATACTGTTCTGGGTTTCTCCCAACCTCAAACTTACTTTTAAATAATCTTCTTCTCCACGGTACACTAACCGCAGTGGAAGCTCTGAACTGCCGAGGTTAATGCATCACATAGAGATACCACTTCTCATGCTTCAAATTTCTTATCTCATTGACCGATCTTTCCTTTACAGCATTCTTAAAGAAGGGTTTCCAGTTCTATCCCCCCAAGCGTTCTCCCGGATGCCTGCTTGCTCAGAACTAGAGCTTACCACATTTATTCCCTCCTCTGCTTTCCATCTCGAATTTTGTAACGTTTGAGAAGAGAAGCGATAGTGCTCTTTGTACTATTCCGGCTTTGCACTCTCTGGTCATAGAGAGGCCATTGGAAACTGAAGGTATCGTTCTTTCCATTAGCGGCAAATTGTATAGCATTCTCGGTAAGTCTCAACCAATTCCCTAGGTAAACACTCCATCTCTGTTTAGTACTCTCTGCACTAGTTAATCGCATACTATCTGTAGAGGCAACAATTACCTGTATCTGGGACCATACAGGACCACACATCTACTGGTATTCATTAGGCATCTCAGATTCATCAATCGTTTTCAGCGATATGTCAACCTGATCTCGAATCGCTTCCTCCATCTGCAACATTTCACCATCTGCAAACGCTTTCGATTCTTGTTTTTAATTTTTGGAATATCTTCTCGTCCAGAACGTGTCGATATCATACATGTGTCACACTAATGGACGTTTTAGCTTTGAATTTCATCCCAAATCAACAAATTTACTGAAAAGGCTGTAAAATTCCTCGTCCCGTGCTCGTATTTTGATTTCTCCCACAGCGTCATCTATGAAGGCCTATAGCGGTGCAATGGCGGGAGTACCTTTACAGTTAGTTGACCTCAAGATCAGCTTCCCTACTAGTATGAATCGGATAACTAAGGTGATGTTCCCACTGTACCGGATAGGTATTAACAACGGCTAGAAAAGCACCTTGGATAGGCCTTCTGTTCACATACAAAGTAAGTCACTCCGCAGTGATTTTCACGTCGCGTCGCGGTTGTTTTAAAAGTGACACGTAGGTGTAATTGTACAACGAATTAGTTTTCAAGGCGCTGTGCGATTAGGTTTCAGTGTGATTTTCATGGTAGAACCTCCTTTAGATGTTGAATCGACGTTAATCTCGTTTTCATGATTCAACTTCTACAAAGATCTATAATTTTTTTCTATCTATATATTGTCTACTCTGATAGACCTGTTTCAAAATTTTGCAAGATGGCTCGTTATACTTTTGAATGGGTTGTTATTTAATTGATTGAGAAGGAATCCAATCATACATTTTCTCTGTATGGAGGCTTTTCACTATCATCGGGGTAGTTTTTTAACATACAAGATCGAGTACATTCCTACTTGATTTTGTTTTGACGTCCAGTAACCCCCTTCAATTTCACATATTGATTTGAATTCCAGCGTAGGGTCTAACAACAGCTGTAGCTCGTCATCGGCCCAAGAAAACTCACTTTGATCAGCATTAAGCTTAGAAGCCATTCTGTAATTGCTGATACTGCTTTGAAAGTCCACAATGTATTGCCATGTCAGATGAATTGCTAAAAATAATATTTCTTTCCAGGCAACGAGTAGCCTGTTGGGCAAAACGAATCACGTCCGTGCTAAAACAATTGTTAAAAGATATGGCGCCATTCGTCTGTCACTTTGGCTATCCGATATAATGTAAACACTATTTTGTGACAAATCATTGTGACGAATACTGCTCTCACTGATGACAAAACGAAGCGTAGCGAAGTGAAAACCTATCCGATACAATATGAACATGGACTGAGATAGTGCATCCTGCGGCAATTCCCACTTCCAGCCATTGTCAGCTGGTGGTGAAACAGATTATAGTAAATCCCGTTGTTCATGTATGGTAGTACGCCATTACCTTGTCTTCGAGTAGCTTGCGGAAACAGAAGAACTCCATTGCCTCTCTTGAGTGTATAATATAACTAATGCTGTAAACCCACCCTTTACAACATAGTAAAATTATCGTCGACACGCACATTACGGAAATCCTTTGAAACTTCGTTGACGTATAGCCCTTCCTGGACATTTTGTACCTCTGTAGAAACCTAAAATTCGTTTTGGGCAATTGATATAACTCACGCTAACGTACTGCAGAAATCATCAAGGCTTGTTAGAGAAGGATATGGCATCTTTAATAAATTGCCTCCAATGCAGCTTGTCAGCAGCCATGCTCGAGGCTTTGACAACTGGATCCTCTTAGAAAGGTCTTGTAATGCCACATTCTTTTAGATCTTCTTTCACTGCTTTCCTCCAGCCCTGCAGGTATTACTTGATGGGCATTTCCATCTGTTAGCTCACCCAATTCCGAAATACTTTTGTCGAAGTACAATCGTGGTTTCCATACAACAAAGGTAACTTCAAGTTGATGAATCTCAACCTAGGGTGAAGCTTCTTTAATGCGTCCTCTTTTGACACTATTCACGCCTCTAGGTTACAGCTGTTGCCTATAAAGCGAGTAACCTTCGTCGTGTCTACTGCATTCATGACATGATTCAATACTATCTGAACCAAGTACCCCAGGCTGTAATACACTTACTTTTCACAAGCATGATTTTTCTTAGCTCAGCCTCAGTAAGTTTAAGATACGATGGCTTCGTTTATGTAGTAGGATGCAATCGGACGGTGGAATGTCGAAAGCTCTTACCCAGTAGCGTTCTTCGAAATCAATTATCTTGAAGTATCTTTGAAAAACACTATTTGGTGGAAGTGCACTCCACGACAGCTGTCTGTTAAGAATTTACAAGAACACCTGTCCTTAAGAAAACGTATATGAGTGCTTCTGAATGTGACAGGCTCACTACATTAATGAAGAAGTGTATTGAGACGATATTTCATAGGTCCACACTAGTATGATCATCGGTCTGTCCCACGGTAAGTATGACTGTAGCAGCTTGTATCTGAGTTTAGTGAACCTAAAGACGATAATGTGGAACTGTTGGAGAAAAGTGACTGCTCGTTGATTGCTGCTGGTAGTGACGATCACCTCATAAAACGTCAGAGCTTAACGGACTATTTTCTTCCACCACCGTAACTTTGTGACCCTGTCTGTGGAAAACATGTACAGCCTTTAGCCTGTATATACTGAAAACACCGAGTTTGTGGCTCCAGAGAAGGGTGGGTACATTTCTGAACCGATTGACCAGTTGAGCTAAGTTTAATAAGTTGAAAACATTATATTTTGCAAAATCTTGCCTTATCGATTTTGAACTTCCTATTCCCATTCAATGCTTTTGTTTGCATGTGCTGGTGACCTCAGCTGATTTAACATTAAGGTTGGACTATACCTGTATTATGCTAAATGTTGGGGCTTTTTCAACCTGGATATGCTTTATACTTGTAAAAAACGTGTGTAGACCCAAAGCAATTGTTTCAATGAGCAGAATTTCCCCGAAATCCTAGCTTTACGTCTTCCTGGGTGAGTTGGAGTCTTCGAGCATCGGAAGTCAGAACAGATTTCTCTCGCTACGCATATCATTTGTGAATTGCAACAATGACAATACCGTCACAAACCAACACCATCAATTCCATAATAAGTTTAAGATGCTTCCATGATCTCTACATGCATCCCTCCCGGAAGGACACAGTGTCGCTTTTTAATCCCATATCTTTATGAGAACGGTTCTCAACATTGGCGAATAACAATGGCCAGCTGCATGCGGAAAAAACGTCGACGGCTAAAAGCTTCAAATCTGGGAAACGGAGAACGGTAGTAAAATGGGTGCCTCCTCAAAGTCTCAATTTCCATTAAATTATAAGACCATCGTTTTTTGTGATCATAATTAATTTTTACCACAATATTTAATCACATTAATGACACCCGGTTATCAAATGTTGGCATGACAAACATTACATTTGCAACGAAATTTTACTTCAAGAGCAGCTAGTGGTCTAACTTTACTAATCTCACTTCTCCAGCTGATGTCGTAACAATCAACATACAGATTAACGGAAACAAAAAGATACGGAGGGAGAAAGGCAACTCATTTACAAAGAAGGCAGAACTTTTCCCAATATAACAAGTACCCTTAATAAAATCAAGTATTCATCTTTCGTTTGTCTCATTTTCAATTAGTTACAATATGTGTAGAGCAATAAGGCGCTGCCAACTGTATCCTCTCCCTTTTGGGCGGTGCCCGGATGTTCTTTTCCTTGGTGTAACACAGCCCAAGACCATAAGTCGTACAGACGCACCACAAACGGCGAGTTTTTGGAAAGGGATCTCGATGAACGATGGAACTCTTCCAACATTGACGTATTTCCTGCTACATTTTCGAACTCAGCTTAAAAACGAAAGCTTATCAGGAGACCATCAAAGACACGCGTCACGCGTGTATTACGATATGGACTAAGACGATGATGCCATTTTCTGAAACATAGCGGAATACATTTTCTTCTCCTTTGCGCGATGCACTTTATCGTCAGCTTCGATTGCAGCTGTGTACTTACGAACAGCCGATTCTGCAAAAGACAGCAAGAAGGGATGCTCTCAAGAATACCGGGATATTTGCTGAGCAGTACAACTAAGGATTCTCAAACCAGAGAATGATGTGTGCCTAGAGCATACGCATTCCTTCAATAGGATTTAAGAATTCTTTACAGTGGTGGCACTTACTATTCACCCTCACCAACTGAGACCACTAGAAATGACTTCGGACAACGTGACAATGAATACCAGGTACTGATTGTGATAAAACAGACGGGGAATGAACCCCGTTATTTATTTCTACAACAACAATAAATAGGTAATAATTATAAATATAGGAGGCTACCCTCTGGTCCAAGACTGCACAGAAGTACCAAAATCCAAAGGTTTCCTTTGGTCTGGGCTTAACAAGATATATCACTCTTAGAAATCTCTTTCGCGATGTTCTTCTTAAACATTCTACTTATGTAAAGAAATACAGCAATACAAAGTCCTTATGCACAAATGATGAAACGAACGATTGCATTTTATTGCAGACAAAGAGATTAAGGATTGTCGCCATTTTCCCTGTTCTTGCCATGATAGTGTAAAAGAACAGCAAAAATATTTAGATCTCTTTGTCAACAAGACTTTGCATACAGCATGCAGCACGATATAAATACCCCATAAGAATGGGATGGGAGCATTGAGTAAAAACCATGGACATTAGAGATAGTGTGGCTGCAATGAAGCTGAAAAGCAAGACCTTGAAAACACAAAGATCATGGAGCGTGAGAAAAACTGGAAGGAAAATCCTAGATAAACTAAGAAATGGTCATTGGTAATGAGATTTTCTTCTTTTCATCACAACGTTTCGGCCATAAACCTATGGAGTATCTATTTTCACAATTCTCCGTGCAAATTGACTTTTCGAGTGTGTCCCGTCCACGATTCATTTAACTACACCTTCTACCTGTTATCCCCTCTCTTCCCGCCTATCCTTTACCAAACAAAAAAGATACCTCTACCAACCGGTAAATCAAATATCTTTCACGTCTTATACAAGAGTTCAAGACTGACATAAGGCGTCAGCTTCAAACACACCCTATCCTTGAACCTCGAACGTTTACTGCAATTTGCAATAAGAGAGGCACCTCTCGAGCAGCCTCGGTATCAATAAAGACTCTTTTTGCAGAAAAAAGGGACGAAACACATGAAGCATTGAAATATATTAGAAATGTTTCAAACAGACAAATAACTGAGGAAATACCCTGTTGTTCTGACATAAAATTAGCTGTAGTAACAAAGCTGAGATGAAGTGACCGAAAGATAATGGTATGAAAAAGTTGATCAAAATACATTGATGGCAAACCCAGTCGCTTGCACGCTCTCCGTGACTGTGAGCCATGGCCTCCATGACCTCTCACTAGGACACTAGTTTTGGATCAAGGCTCACCACCTATTATTCAAGGATTACATATATCAAATTTTGACGCATAAATTTGAAAATCTTAAGTTCGAAACAAAAATTATGGTATTGAATAAAGTCTTTGTCAGCACGGTTTTCTCATTGCGGTAACAGTTGTGATGACAACGATGAATAACGCAGTGGATTTTGAGACTGTAAGGCGACTACCTCTTTCATTCTACAAGATTATCTGTGCTTCCTTTCTAATTAAATGAAATTCTATACTTGCAGAGATAAACTTCTTACCACTTGGATTCAACTTTGTTACTTGCTCAAAGTCCTCTCTTGCTTGATCCATCTTTCTTAGTTCAAAGTAAGCTTGGCCTCTTCTAAACAGGGCTTTCACGTTATCTGGTTGTATTTCCAATGCCTAGACAATCATAATCATATGTTATGTGTTAATTGAATGTAGTTTACAATGTGGAGGTGAATTTGGCACTATTATCTCGATTTAAATTAATACTTCTCTGTTAGTTTTACCTTAGTATGCGCATGTTTTATAAACACGATTCGTTCTGATATCATGACATATGACGGGTCATCAATAAAGCTCATATGCAGAACATCAAAAAATGCGCCCCTAGTAAACAAGGGAATTAACGACTTAAAATAAATCAACTCTAGTGATAAAAAAATGCAGCACGCTTAAATCTATAGTAGCACATCAGCACACCCCCATTACTTGTACACATATTTAATGTGTAACTACTGACAATATTTATATATAATTGCCAAGGAAACGCCTCAAAAATGTTATAAGAAAAAAAGTATGGAAAATAGGAAAAAAGCACTTTAAAGGAAATGATGATCAGCTCCTACAAGGAAACAACCCCCATGGGTTTCAAAATCAAAAAACACTACTAAGCAATGTGAGTCTGCCATAAGGCAGCACTTGCTTGAAAATCCAGACTGTGCCAAAAAGTACATGGACCATCACTTTTGCATAATTGGTAAAGCTAGATCTGCTTTTCACTTGGCCATTTTAGAATCTGTTCACATCAAAGCAAGAAAACTGTTGCTTTGTAGATAAAAGAATTTGTCTTCTTATTGAGCCTTTTTGGTTAACCATTCCGCTTCCCGGAGTGAGATTGGTCAAAACAATACCAATCTGACAATCCGAGTTCTGATTGGCTATTTTGTAAAACACAGTTGGGTAAATAGTCGTTGATTCCATTTTCAGGTTATTTTCTGACGATTTCGTACTCTGAGAAGTGTGAGACGAAAAGAAAAAAAAGTACAAAATGGATTCACTATTTCATGCAGTTTTATTATTCTGTACCATCAACAAACTTTCGCATAAATACATATATAAATAAACCGATATGATTTAAGCTTGTAGGAATAACATCTACCAGACTTTATGTAGTGAATGAGTGGGGCCTAGACTGAGGTTGCTCTTGACTCAATTGACACATAGATCCACTTGAAATAAGGAGGTGTGGTATGATTTGAAAAATTCCTTGTTTAAAGCATATTACAGCCAATGGTCTGTCAGTAAAATTATCATCATCATCTATGTTTAAAATCACTTTTCCAGACTTACATGGACTGCACAGAGTTGTAAAGAGTCTATAAATCAATCAGCGAACCATTTGGCAAAACAAAAGGTGTCAGCCTGGGTGATATTTAATAGCCTACCCTTTCCTTCAAACCTAACCTAACCTAACCTAACCACCCTTTTTAACATTGCTACTACTTGGAGTGTCATTCACTCACTGCATGGCTTTCTTGAAATGCAGATTGGCAATGACACCTGCAGGACATATTTAGATTATGCTGATAATTTGATACTCCCACCTTGTAACAAGATATCAATTTATTGCAAGATGCCATTGATCAAGTTAGTATGGGTGTTGCACCTACTACTACAAAGACCAATGCCATGAAAACTGAAATCTTCTGCTTTGACTTTTATTAGAGTGAGAAATAAAAAAACACAATTGTTAATGATGAGCTATGTGAAAAGGTTGCATATTTTAAATGACTTGCTTCCATCATCTCCCCTAATGGCCAAAACACAGATAAGATAAAGAAAGAATTGATACATTAAGGACTCAGGTCTTGAAGAATTTCTATCCATTGTGTCTCCACTGTTACATGTTATGCTTGGTCATTGCACATTGAGTACTTTTGAATGTAGCAAGGTTTGTTTAATGAAACCATGGGCTGGCAATGTTTGCACAAATGTGGAATCCCTTGGTGAACTCAAAATGTATGCAAGATACATTCCACAAAGCATTTACAGAGGGTAACAGATATCTCATATGATAACATGGATATGGCTTCCTGGAGGTTCCACTTTAAGATGCTACCAGTGGGGTATTCATACTTGTATCACCATTAGCTTTATGATGAAATACGTACAAGTAGGTAAAGCACACACATACACACATAAAATATTTAAAAACATTTTCAATGAACTAAATTCATCATACCTGAGTTGAATATGTAATAACTTTTTCATAGTTCTCCCTTTTTAGCAGGCAGGCTAAAAGAACAAATATTTACATAGCAGTATACACTTATATGCTGTTAATGGTTTTAGTAGAAATTCCATGCCTATAACTCAAAGACTTAGACATGATCTGTAGTACTTTTTGTGTTAACTATGTAACATAGTTTGCAGATCATGTATGAACTCTGATCCTGGTATGTTACAATCCATAGTAGAGGTAGAAAATGTAACAGTGATTATAATGATGATGGCAATGATACTTCACAATAAAACACTAATTATTTCTAACTAAAAATCCAAATTGTACATCATCATGCATCAACACTAGGCCACATGCAATTAAGACAAATCTTCCTAAAGTACTCACAATTGCCCTGAAGGACTAAGAGTTAAACAGTTACACAAAAATAATAGCTGTGTATTCAAACAAAAGAGATATATCAACATTAGATGCCTTTCTCCAAAGAAATGGTACAGCTAGAGTGATTTCTACAGTTTAAAAGCTGTTACACTAGGTCTAAAAAGTCATATTTAAAGCACTGGGGCTCAAGGGTAAGGCCACAGTCATTTATAGAGGGCGTCGTGAATAAAAGCTAGTACCGGTACAGATCAGTTGAGATTGATGACATTTGGCTTAAAAATTAGGCCTATAGGCCACATATAAATTCTTTTTTTCAGAAGGGTCGATTCTGAAAAATCCCAACAAATTTCTTTATCAATCCTTTGTCATACCAACATATGAAATTATGATATACATCGAGTCTGTTAACACTAATTTCTTCTATTGCGATTGTGTATTCGTAAGTTGAGATTGCGCAACTCACCGGCCAGGTTATTGTAACAGCTAAACTTAAGTTGTTCCTTCTCCTTGTCTGCTTCATGATCTGTAATACTTTCTTCCTCATCGTTTACTACTCCCAGCAATCCAAGTGCTGTCTTACTCTCGGCGCCCTTCAGGTAAAGGAGCGCGACGTGGTATCTCTTAATTGCAGTCCTCAAATCCCCCTGTTTATATAATTCGTTACCTTCATCTTTCAGTGACCGAGCTTCTGCTATTTTTTGGGCATTTGTAAGTGTTTTGTTCTCCATGGCATCATACAACAGTACTACTTATGTATAGCCTTCAAAATGGTCACAAGCCTGTACCTCGTATATGCACGCTGTGCGGTACATATAACAATGCAGTCGAGAGGTTGATTGATCGAGCCCGAGACTGAAATGGCCAGATCTCTATTTTAATATTGGAACTGTATTCCCTTCTACTATTCACGCGAACTTGTTGCTAGCTTTACGGTGGCTCCTTGGCCAGCAATGTAATAACTCCAGTCTTTTACAGTTGAAGGCCAGATAACCAATGTAGCCGCAAAGAAATCACATGAAAAACAAGATCCAAAAAGATTTTTTGCCATATTTAAGCCTCTTTTTCGATGAAATAGAGGCTGTCACAACATTGCCACTTCCGATTACAAAGGTCTTCATTAAGACTCCCTGCCCTAAGTTTCTATTTAAATTTTAGAAGGTTCCAGTCTTCATAATGTCAGATGAGGAAGTAACAGATACAATTGTCGTTGTATTTGATATTAATCCAACGTGGTGGGCACTACAGGAAAAGACAGGACACGAGAAGGCGTTTACACGGTGCTTAGAAAGTGTAGTTGTCTTTTGCAATTCATACATGCTGCTGAAGCACACAAACCATTTAGCATTTATCGTTTCTCATCCAGTGGAAAGCAGATTGATTTATCCACAACCAGAGACGGAGAAAAACGAAGCCAAACTAAAAGACTCAATTCGTGATGGGAAGTATGAGGGATTTATACGCCTGGATGAACTTGTAACTTGGGAAGTGAAAGACTTGGCAGAGAAGTCAAGACATAGCAACAGATGCAGCGATTCTCCTCAAAGCACGTTATTAGCTGGTGCATTGTCTAAGGCGTTATGCTATTCTCAACGTGTGGTGAGGTCACAGGTTTCCACCAAAAAGCTTGACTCCAAAGTTTTGATTGTTAAGGGGACACCAGACTCATCAGATCAGTACATGTCAATCATGAACTGCATCTTCGCTGCGCAAAAGAAGGACATAGTGATTGATTGTTGTTCATTGATGGGAGACTCTGGATTCTTGCAGCAAGCAGCAGATATAACTGGAGGAAAATATCTGAAAGTTGAATCAATTAACGGGCTACTACAATATCTTTTATGGGTAAACTTACCGGATCAAACATTAACGAACACTCTGTCCTTACCATCACTTTCTTTTGTTGACTATCGAGCAGCTTGTTTTTGCCACAGAAAACTTGTGGAAACGGGTTTTGTTTGTTCAGTTTGCCTATCGATATATTGTCAGTTTCGCACTCAGTGCCAGACTTGTCAGACAAGATTTAAATTACCATCATTGCCATTCGTTGCCAAGGCGAAAAAGAAAAAGAAAGAATGAATGGCTCCTATATCATTTAAGTTCATGACTGTGAATAGGTTGGCTTAGTTACAGTTTAGAGAAATATTACAGGTATTGGGCCTATTATTGAACAATAGGGAGGTTTGGTAGCAGTATGGATTTACTATGTTGCATTGAAATGCTGTTTCTAGCAGCTGTTATCACATCAAGTGTGTAGCTATAAGATTGTGAGCCATGACTCTTTAAATCCATTTGCTAAGTGAGGCTACAGTAATATATGTAGGAAAGTTGAGTGACAACTTGTCCATTCTAATTTGTAACAACATCTGAAGTGTAATGACAGCAGTAAAAAGTAACTGCCATCTTGTAGTTACAGGTGGTCTGGTTCCCAGGGTGTTTTTCATGCGTCATTAATATTTAATAGGTCTGAAGTGGTTTTGCTAGAGAACTTTGATATGCTGGTGCTACTATGTTTGCATAATGTGATGGCATTGTAAATATGGAAGTGTTATTTTGTATAGTGTGCCATTTTGGCTAAATTGTCAGCTTAGTTAGGGTTTGTCTATGGCTTGCAGCCACAATTATTTAGATTGGGACTATCTTAAAAGTAAGCAGCAAATTACCAGAAATGTGATTGCTGCATTATCATCATCATCATCAACTTTGTCATCATCATGATGATGATCATATTTAAGTCCATTATTAATCTATGCAGGCATGGGTAAGACTTTTTGTACTATCACAGCTCTCAACTCAGTGCATTACTACACAACCTTTCATTAACTTCCTTCAAGCTAAGTTCATCACTAACTACATGCCCTTGGGTTTTGTAAGGTCTGCCAGGCTTTTCTTCCTACCAATCCAATTTATTAGTGCATTTTGCCCAAGTATTTCACTCATTTTTCTCCTTGTAGTCATTATAAATGATATATGACTTCCTTTTGAGACCATCCACCCACTGCTGTGAATGCCTACATGTGTAGCATAGATATCCTGCATTGCTTACTAGACATTTTAATTCTTTGCTGGCTTAATTTTCATGGCTTTATTCCTTTCACTTTGACTCAATAATTTGAACTTAGTCACTAATAATTATCAGTTGAATATTGTCCTTCGTGCTAAGATCATTTAGATGTTTCTCAACTTTATGGCAGATATCTATAATTGAAACTTACATTACTAGAGTTACATTGATAATAGATACAAACGGGGACTAATCACAACTCTTCTTTATGTTGATATAAGGGGCAGATAGTAGTAGGTGTTTCTTTTGGTGGTCACACCTCCATAAAGACTTAGTCAAACCATCCCTTATAGGCAGCACAACACACTAAAGTCACTGCATGTCCTCCTTCCATTGGAACTATTGTGTACAGATTATCAACTATCCATCTACTGCTCAGTCCCTTTTAATGGTCATGGCTTGCCATTCTATCTAAATGATGATTATGATCATGATGATGATGAGGATGATGAGGATGATGCATTTATGTACAGATGTAACAATGATCATGAATTGGCCACTGCAAAGTGCAGTATTAAAAGTGCCTTGAAGACATGGATATCTGGGTGACTACCAATAAGCTTCAGCATATTAAGGAGAAGCCTGAACTAATTTTCTTACATAGTAGATGCTGCATCTCCCCTTTTTTGATTTCTCTTACTGCTGGAACTAAAGTGATTTGCCCCACTGATCAAGGGGGTAACATGTGTATAATTCTAGACCCTAATGGCTATGGCTCCATAGCTTAATAATATCATTAAAGGGGCTTTTTACCATCTCCAAAACATTTCAAAACATTTAAGATTAGGCTGATATCTGAGCTTAGAAATCACTATGTTATTTGTGAACACATTGGTGGCCTCAAAATTCTATCACTATCTGTCTTTTATCTGGTCTATCAAACCATGAAAGTATGAAGCTCCAGTATTTTTAGAACCCAGCTCCTTGTGTAATAAATGGTCAACCTAAATATGATTATTCAACAATAAGCTTTCACTGGCTACCTGTAAAATACAGAATTGTCTACCAAATCAATTTACTAACATACTAACATTCAAATTGTTGATTGATCTTGGACTTCAGTACTTGGAACAGGTCTAGGCCATTATTGAAGCCCAGTATCTGAAGTGATGTATTACATCTTCAGATTCCAAAATCTAATCTTAAGGCCTACAAATGTAGAGCCTATTCTACAGTAGCTCCCATATTATGAAATGAACTACCTGTTGACATTAGAAACAGTTGTAATGAAAATACTTTTAAAGTCTAAGTGTTGTCTCTTTAATTTTTTGTGCCAGGTGCCATCTTTTGAGATGAAATTTATTTTATGTGGGTGTAAGTTCATAACTTAAAACACTCCCTTCTCCTGTAATGTAAACAGACACATTTTATCACCCCCTTTCTCTTTAATATGCAAGTACTAAAGTAATCTGATAGGTAATATTCATATAGATTGTAGCATCAGAAAAGTATGTCGGTTAAGCAGTTAATCAATGCAATGTCAGATGACTAGAAAATTCAGTGTATCCTTTCAACTAGTATTTAAAAGAGATACTATATAAAATATATAAAAATGATAATACCATTCCTGTATATGATGGGTGAGTACAACATCTTATTGCTCTTCACAAGTAATGAAGCCCCCCCTGATAACTCATATCTGTAAATGTTGCTCGCGCATGACCACCTGCCATCACCCTCCTTCACTCCTCCTATTCAACTGAGTTGTTTTCTTACAGCAATTGCACTAAGGAAAAGGACCTGCAGTGAATCAGATGGGATCAGAAGTAAACAAAGGAAGCTTTTGTTACACAATGATACAGACTCTATTTTAACATTACAAAGTTGGTATTAGGTCTGCAAAATTTATTAAAAATACCGATTTTTGATAACTGAACATAGTTGGGATTGTTCAGGGGGTTCCCAGACAATTCCCCCTTGACAATTTCCCCCCTAGACGATCCCCCACGCTAAACTTATCAGGCCCATAGCTAAGGTGGGGTCATTTGGGGCCAATGCCTCCCCGAGCAAACTTTGGCCCCCTATATTAAAATGCGACTATTTTTTTCAAACCTAATATTTTCAATTGGGATTCAAAATTTCTTCTCAAATATCACTTCATTATGAGAATAAACGGAGTCAATCATTCAAAAAGTACAATATTTTCTTTAACAAAACCCAGTAAATTTAGACTGCGATGGGCCGTCTTTCCTCGTTTTCTAACTAAAATTTTCTGGATCTGCTCGATACTAATGTCCTAACTAAAATTCGACTAAATCCATGCGCTGGCCCGCGTCTAAAAATTTCCGAAAAAGGTTTATAAACTACAAATTAATTTTAAGGCGCCTAATTTTGGTGTGAGTTAGGACAGTATCAGCATTTCCTCTGTAGTTTTAGACTATTCTCTACAAAGAAAGCGAAAAATAGTGCTGTAAACAAAAGATGACAAAAATACATTTTTAAATCCACTCTGCAGTATACAATGTGTTTCAAAAAGGTTTTGACCATACATTGGGCGTCACGACTTTTTGAATGAACAAAGTCATAATTATAATTATAACAAAATTATGTGAAACATTTTAGAGCATGCTTAGAACAAGCATTATGGCTTTTTTCTGCACTCTAGAGACTAACATGTATAGGAGTCCAATTTATGTCAAAAACGATCTTATATCACGGCTTTATAAGAAAAATTTAAAACGAATTGCTTCAATTTTCTTATTCCACCCGTTATATAAAGGGTTGAGTAGCATAGTCTTACACCATATCAAAGGTGGATATTTTCAATAATTATTTTCCAAAAAATTAAGTGGAGGGGAATTGTCCAGGGGGGATTGTCTAGGGGGGAATTGTCCTGACACGTGTTCAGGGACTGATAGATAATGATGTAACTTAAACCTAGTCTCCATCGATTATACGGGGGGAGGGTGGACTTGATGTAGTTTCATCTTGCAAAGGGTCAAAAAAGAGTTTAGAAAATTAAAATTTTGTTGCAACTTAGAGGAATCAATAATTTACAACTAAATGCTTAGAAAGCAGTTTTGTCCTGCAATACGTTGCCAAAAGAAATGAAGTGTTTTCATCAAACAAAATTTCAATACTTCTGATAAAAACGACTGAATGAAATGTGATATTAGCTAAGCAGAATAACAAGTAATTCATGACTGAGCATATAATCTCGCCAGGTAATACTCGCAAAGAAAATAACAAAAATACCAAAAAATAAACTACCCAAGACCTAAACAAGCAAATAATAGTAACGGATGATGTCAAGTGTAAGCAATCTTTAAAATGCCAGCCATAATGAATGCCGTGTAAATATCCTGTCAAGAATGTTGCTTTGACTCAAACTAGAAACAGGGAAACGACCATTGAATTAGCAGGCATAAAGGGCGCAGCAATATGCACCCTAAGAAAAACGTTTTTGCCAGTCAAGAAGATCTAAATCAATGACATAAAAGGCAAAACCTTGCGTAGTCTTTCTCTGAAAACTTTCCAAAACTATGGAACCTATATCTCTATTATCGACGCAAAGGTTGTTTGTAACATTTACAAGGTCAATGGAAACAGTCTATGTGATTGGTTAGCAGCATAAGATAGTTTAGTCATAGTCGTTCTTAACCAAATTTTCAATCGACGGAGACATTAGTGGCCGGTGCAATAATTAGTCAATAGTTTCAGAAGAGTTACTACTTCAGAAATGAAAGATCGGCTCCCCTCGCTCATCTCCTAGATAAACAGAAAAACCGTCAACCCCTAGCACCAAACCCCCCTTTATCTGGCGGCCCTGTTTCTATACCATAAACTCCAGAAATTGAGGCCTTTGACCTTTAAACTAAATGATCCATAGCTATACTTGATATCATTACAAAATCCTACCAGGGAAAAATGTTTGGTGCGCGACTAATTGGAGTAGCGAATCGTCATGTTTTTAACATGTTCTGAGTCAAAAAAAACCCCAAACCAATCTCTTATTGTGCATCAGCTAGAGTGAATACCCACATGCAAGAAATAGTAAAGGCATCCCCTTTGTTCGTATTGATGCGATTGATACCTTAAGGTTGAAGAATTGATAAGCTAGGTGGTACAATATACGCAAATAAGTTGTGGTGGGAGGCGTACACTGATTTTGAGAAAAGCTCGTTCCCACGTGACATGTGACATCATTTCAAGTTACTCTAGACTAACTAAATATGAACTATTTATTAATCATATGTTAATATAATTGTTTTTTCCTGTCACCAGGTACTTCTTTTCGTGCTCTGTTTGCGTTTTAATAGTCTAAAATTTACACATTTAAAAGCGTAAGTGTAAGCTGTAATGGTATCTTCTCTCGATATATTTCGACATAGATGGATGGACTGATATGTTTTCAAATTTGTCAGGCCATTTTATATAAAAAGATCTTAAATGGAATGTGTAAAAGAGTAGCGAAGGTTTAACGTAGTCTGATATCCCCATTTTCTTAATTTTTACGCATTTGATATCGAAATTTATTGGCAATGCAGCCTTCGGTGAAGAGGTAAACAGCAATAATCACCTTAGTATTTTATAGTAGCTTCGATGGCTATTCCTTCGTTAAATCAGAATGGAGTATCTCGGTCCTTAGTCAGGTGGCATTTCGTACGGCAAATCAATTATTTTTTGATAACCCGAAATGCACACGAGACCGGAGATGAATTAACTGAACATCAGATTCTACTTGTGATCATTTGAATAATACTGAATGAAACAAAATTTGCCTAGCACAAAGTAAACAAAAAGGTATTTTCAAGGCTCTGCGTTTTGTTCTGGGTGCAATAGTTGGATTGTTATCGTAAACTTCAGAATTGATTATCAGATCGCTTTGAAATCAAGAGAATAGTAAGAGTTGCATTTGAGCTGAGGAAAATTTCTGACATGGAAGTTTGTCCTTTTGGAGAGAACATAGTGATCATTGAGAGCAATGTGTATGGATTCCCAAGACGATTTGCTGATTATTCAGTCTCAGTTAAAATGTTAAGTGTTTCCAATTGAATACTACACACATTTTGGGCTACTTTAGTAATAACTCATATCCGATCTACCATGTGGTTGGATGTATGTCATATTTCGGATTACAATTGTTACTAAACCAGATAGTCATGTTGAGTTTGCGAATTTTTAGGGTTGACGTACGAAGGTTACGTCAATCGACTTTTGAGACTACAAAACTGATTGGAGCGTATGGCTTTCTTACACAAAGCGACTGGAATTTTTTTGCACATGAAGTTGATTTAAGAAACTGATTCCATTAAACAGGAAACCAAGTTGTCAGGAAATTAACTTTCGTCTCTGAACTGTCTAATGAGACGTGTTTGAAATTACGATATAGCCTTTCCAACCTTCAATTTCAAACCCTCATTTTTAACATGTTTTGATTATTCTCCATCGTATTTATCTGCTTCATGTTGCCTTGGACCATTTGGCACTTATTTATTTGGTACTTTTTGTCGCTGTTGCGAATAAAGGGCGTGAGCATTCCTTTCAATATAGAATTTTCCCTTCCTTTTCTTTCTCCAGATGAACACCTGTGGAAGAGGTAACTAATTTAGACTTTGTTATCCCTGATAAATTTGTGATAATGCTCTACGACAAAACGAGCGTCGCAATAGATGACAAACACAGGCGGCAAGGAGCTGCTTAAAATAAAGGACCGATCCATTGAGAACTTCCATCCTTATTCCAATCAATGCACTCAGTGGCTTCTCATTTCCAAACGGATAAGGAGCATGATTCATTCACTGGACCAATAGAAGTGGTTAGATATATTTCTGTTGTAAAAACGAGAGGGTTTGCTACATATTAGAGTGGGCAATAAGAACAGGATTGGACACTTATACCCTCCTAAAATCACATTCCTAGCATACGCCACTATTAGTTGGGCAGATGGTACCAACGTTACTTGAGGGTAAGTAAATCTTGATATGTTGAAACCCTCGATGCACTTAATTTTGTCGAGAAAACTTGCCAGTCTCGCAAAGCATAGTGGTGGAAAATCAGACCAAGAAATGGACCGTCGATTTGAAACGGTGAGACCACTACGAGAGAAAGTGGACCGAACCGTTGGGGGTGTATTGTGCTAACGTCATTCGACCCAGGGCCCCGCGCACTTCAAAATCTTCACTGGTAAATCGAGAGGAAGGAAAGAGCCATGCGCGGTTGCAGCAAGGGAGAAAGAAATTATAACACCAAAATTCTTCAAGGAGCAGCCTGGTCGTCCAACTTCATGGCGACGAGCTTGCTTTGTTAATTGAATTTATCTGCAAACGAGGGTCTAGTGACATCATCAAAACGCAAGACCAGACGTCGTATGGGGAATAATTACCGGATTGTTACACTGCCACGTTCACTTGAAATATGATGATATCCTTCGATTCCTAGAATCGGTCATCTTGAGGATGTGTTGTTGCAGTTCTGAAGTGGAACTAGAAACGAAGGGTGTTGAACTGTTTTCGTTTTTTTAAACTGAACTGTATACGAAGCAAGATTTAATGGGGCTGTCCCTTACCGTTCACAAAAGGCAAACCGATAGAAACAACAAGGTCTAGCAAAGCAATTAACTTGATCGCACTGCAGCCAGCAGAAACAGGTCTTGTTTGGACAGACTAGACAGAGAAGAACATTGTGCTAACATATTGTTTCGTTAACAATTGGATGGATTCCATCCCAACGGTGTCTTTTGGACTTGAAACAAAATAGAGATAGGTTCCCCTTTCACGTCAGCCTTAACAGGTAGTGGTCAAAAGATGAGCTTCGACACGTTCTGGCATATAGGGTTTCACTGAACCATAACAAAACGTGTCTCTGGAAAGTGACTTTTTATGAGTGAGTGGCATATCCCTTAAGATGATGTTACTAAGAGGATAAACATACCGATTTTACGAGGGATTCGACGCAAATAGGCAAATGAAAAGGAAGAGAGAAATGGATAGTCTGCAGACGCCTATGCACTTCCAAATCGGCATCAAAATGACTTGAAAGTGACAGTAAAAAGGCCAGTGAAGGGGATCGATCTCACAAGACGAGATAAAACTTGGTAGAAATCCAGGTCACTTTTGTTGTGTTACTGAGGGGTGTAGCCAGCCGTGTCCAAGTGGGCAGAAACAAAGTGACACCTGAATGTAAAACTTATGCCTTCAGCATGAGTTCTGCATCATTTAGATCGTTTTTCTACATTTTAAAGGATTGTTTAACTTGCTATTAGTCCAAGATGGTAGCTATATTTATGTTGGAAGAATTCAATGTCATTTAGATAGCAGTGGAAGGCTGTAGGCCATACGTTAGAGTAGAGTCAAGGTTAGGAGATTTCCAGCGAAAAAAAATACTCAAAATGGCAAAAGAGAGTAGCTAAATAAATTTAAGGTGAAGAGCACGAGGAAGATAAGTTAAGTAATCGTGATGAGGGCCAGAACGACGCTTTTGCCGAAAACATATCTGGAACAAATTTGATTTAATTTGGGCATGGAACAAAACTGAGCCTCTTGCAAGATGTGGTATGTCAAGAATAGACCCCTTGCAGCTGACTTCCTGTTGCTACGCGACCGTTCACTGGGGGTCAAGTGGGCTTCATCTTAATAGAAATCGCTGTGGAATCAGTGCAGTTTTGTAGTCAAATGCAAAGATATTACAACCAAAGCAAAAATGTTCAAGTAAATTGTCAGGTTTTCTTCCCGGTTATGCATCAGGCTTGCGATCAATAGATGCGAAGGAACGCTACAGAAATAGGATAAAGCTTGTGATTGGCAAGGTGATATCGATCTCTGGTCACCGATAACTGATGCCGCTGCAGTTTCATACCTCCCTCAGAAATCACCAAAAATGTAGCCCGAACGTAATGAAACTAACAAGACAAGTAATATAGAATATACGCAAATTAATAAAAGCAAATGAACATTTCTTTCTCATTTTTTATTCATGATGTACAGTGACATGTTTATAGCTGTACTGTGTATCACGACTACAACACGAGTACAACAATTCCCTGTCTATCTGCCATGGGCGAGTTATCCGTTCGTCATGACTGGGGTCAATTAAATTTAAGTTGACGGCGGTCAGCCGTTTAAATATTACTTTCTTGGGGCACTTTTACCGATCGATGCAGTGTATTAGCCCCCCGTAAGTTATAATTATATCGACTCCCGTCATTACGATACCTACTTGTTGTTTTCTGTCAGTACATACACGCACGAGCAAATAAGGAACTACCAAAGTATCGATAATGACAATAAATTCAGGGCAGTGTCTCTTTACGTCCATGGTAAGAGTCTGTTTCACAACCTCTCTATCTGGATAAATTAACCTTGGCCTTATTGTGATATATAACATCTAAAGAACTTCGGTAAAGATGCGGGACAGAGTGCTTTCGTGAGCTTCACACCGATACGACAAGTCTCCATTTCCTAAACAGAGTCTG
>JAAAKL020001268.1:0-31992 GCA_010016065.2 Carybdea cf. marsupialis auct. non (Linnaeus, 1758)
TGCATAGGCAAACCATCCTTTCTCGGCCACGCCCTCGGCCACGCCCATGGGAAATGGAAAGCCCGGTTTAGCCCCACAATAATTATTTCGTGATTACGGCACTGTGATCATTAATTACGTTGCTGTCTCTTCAAAATATCCATTATATGTTGAATCCTTCCCTTCAAAAATAAACTCAGTTACTGTCCGTAGGGACTTCTTCGTTCTTATTGGTTTCTTATTGGTTTCAAGGTTATTGGTCAAAGCTCGTCAACATTACATGTGAACCAAATTTTTGTGTCTGTTTCAAAATTCCAACCAGATTTAGCTACTTTTTCACAGGAATCTTTTGAAATTTGCTTGTGTAAAGAGATTATGATGAGAAAGGACAAAAATTAAGCAATACAGGAAATGTGTCAACGCATCGAAGACAGCACTATCACGAATTCGCTCAAAGGTCTCTATCAAGGTGTTAAAAGTCTAATAAAACAGTTCAAGCTTTCAATCGACTCAATAAGAGACGAAAATGGCGCAATTCTTTGAGAATGGAAGTAGGATGGATGTAGTACGGTACTAACCTCTACAAGAAAAAGACCAATATTATCATGCCATGTTACCCTTTAATCGTTATGTATTAAATGTTACTGAAGAAACACCGCCTCTGTATTCAGATGTTTAAAAGGATATTAAAGAGCTTAAAACTAACAAAAGTCCAGGTTTTGACGTGATAACAACAGAATTAATTATGGGTGAAGCGAAAACATTGTGAATTACTTCCTCAAACTGTGTACGACAATTTTGGAATAAGAGACAATGGCCTGATGATTGGGGAAAATTGATATTTGTGCCAAATCCAAAAAAAGTGATACCTTGCAATGCCACAACGACAGAACAATTACATTCATCATTCATTGCAGTAAAATCCTTCTAAAGATTGTTGCAATTAGAATGCAAAAAGGCCTAGACAATAAAATTAAAACTGCACGAAATAGCGAAAACATTTTAGTACTGAAAAGCTTTTTTCGTCTGACACTCCTCAGTGTACAAAATCGTCAGAATTGAGGTAGGAAGAAATCAGTAAGCAAGACAACCGTTGCTTTGCAGACAAAAAGAATTTGTTTATTCATAGGACCTTTTCGGCTAACCATATTTTTGCCATGGACTCTGATTTGTCAAAACAACACCAATCTAGCAATCAGACATCTGATTGGCTACTTTCAAAACACAGTTTGGTATAAGTTTTACTGATTTCCCTATCTCAATTCTGACGATTTTGTACTCTTAGGAGTGTCAGACGAAAAAAGCTTTTCAGTACTAAAACGTTTTCGCTATATCGTGCAGTTTTACTGTTTTGTACCACCAACAAACTATTTGAACAATAAAATTAGTGTGAATAGGCTGGTTTCAGGCCTGGCAGATGAACGAGGGATCAGATTTTAAACTTAAGATGGTAATTGGAAAGAACCGAGAATTTGGTAAAATATTCATTTGTGTTTTATTGATTATATAAAAAGCTTTTGATATGGCCTCTTATAAGCTATTCTGGGAGAGAATGATTGAAACGAGCTTCTCCACCCCTTTTTTAGAGCTAATCAACAGCCTGTACATCAACCAAATGTACAAAACTACATATGGATTGACTGATTTCTTTAAAATGGAACAAGGTGTACGTCAATGATGTACTCTATCCCCTCATTTCTTCAATATTTACGCTGAAAGAATTATGAGAGATTTTCTTGATGGTTTCAGTGCTGACAAAAAATTGGTAGCAAATCCATAACAAATCTAAAGATATGCTGATGACGTCGTGTTAATTGGTGCTAGTATGAGTGAATTAAAAACTTTAGTCGACAGAGTCCATGTAGGGCCACCAAGTAAACAAGCAGGACAACATCTCAATAATAGTAAAACAAAAGTAATGAAAATTGCTAGAAATCGAGTAGTAGATGAGTAAGGGCATATAACAGTTAATGGTGAACTTGTTGAAAATGTTTATCTTGGAGCAATTTTCACGGATAACTACGACGATTTCGCAGAAATAAACAGACGTCTTTGTATCGCGTGAAATGGCATGGTTTCACTAAGGAAAATTTGGAAAGACATGGCAATACACATAGCGACAAAAAGGAAACTTCTGCAATCCCTAGTCTGTAGTATTGCTATATTTGGGTAATTGAAAAGATCGACAAAAAGAAAAGCATTTCGTTTGAATTGTCGTGCTTTCGTCGCTTACTGAGAATAAGCTGGACCGACAAGAAGACTAACGAATTTGTCCTGAATAATATCGTAAATGTTGAACGGCTTTTGGTTATGTAATATATTTATTATATATATATATAGATAGATATTTAATTTATTTGAATAGATACTAGAGAAATAGTAAAATATGTCATCAACGGGATTCGAGGCGTGACAGAGGCATCCCGTAGGTGACATGCTTTTCTATTTCTCTAGTATCTATTCAAACTTATCATTTCAAATCCTCTCTTTTTTAAACATTTGACATATGTATGATCCAGCATCGATATTCAAAAGACACGGTATTAAAGTACAATAGGTTACCACTTGACTAATTAGCGAAAAAAGGCTGATATCCAAGGTCAGAGAACACCTGTACGTGCCGAGGACTTAGCATTTTTTTACAGGGAATAGTTACTTTAATTTAGTCTCTTTGTTCAGTAAAGCCTTTTCTACGCCAGTGTCCTTGCCTTTATGGTCCGGATAAATGAAGAAGGCTGTCAGGGTATGCCTAGCAACTCACTGTCATAAAGAAACTCTGCTCAAGATAAGCAAAGAAGAAACAATTCACTCACCAAGTTGAGGAAACAAAAAGATATGAAGATAAAGAAAACTGTAGGACATTTTTAAAGGTTTCAGCAGCGGACAGATGATTACATCTAAGAGGCGGCTTGGTGTGAAAGAAACCATAACTCTTATGTTTCTTTATTGCTGTTCGTTTATCTGAATGTCAAAAAACGGTCGGCCAACCTTTTGGAATCTTTTGGACGTTTCAAGTATATTCGTAAGTATTCCTTTTGTAAAAGTTTGCTTACCATGACGTTGCAAAATACCTTCTTACGCATTGTTATTCAGAACACACAAGCAACTATGCATTGACAAAAAATGAACATAAGGCACAGTTAAAGCCTCACTACTATTATTGTGCTATAGTAACCAGTAGTAGAGGAAAACCTCATTCCTTGCTTCCCAAATATAGTAAAGCGTACAAGAGGCTACTACATGCGTGTGCATTGTGCTATGTGAAAATCCGCCATCGGCCTTTAATATGTCAACAAACATGTTGGGGGAACTAAGTCCGCAGTTGTAGTGCGTTTGTTTCGATAATAACTTGCTAATGTCACTTGCTATCAGAAGCTGCTACACTAGAACTAGTGAAAAGATCGGTGATCGAAATATATAATAATGCGATAGTGTGTAGTACCAGCAGGCTATAGTTAGTCTCCAAAACATCTATAAACGTTCCTCAAAGACGAATCAGATAAAGTCCTCTTGGGATGATGATTGTCTAGCAGATCAGCAATCGTCTTGCGCTCTATCGATAAATTGTGGGCTTAGATCCTCTTCTGAATCAAATATTACACGGTACATTACGAGACCGTGAAGTATCAAAGTCTTCACCATTCGGAAGACGATAGTCGCTCGCCCTTGCACACGAACTGCGTTTAGAGTCTAAATGGTACTGCATCTTCGCTTCGAGTCGTTGGTTGAAGGTCTTGTTCGGTGGGATCAATTATCTCCAGAATAACATAGACAGCCACAAAACACATACTAAGTAAATATATATCGTCTATGAATAATGCTATCTAGCTAGCGAGTGCTTAGTGAGAGAATTTGCGACCTGGTAACGCTAGCGAGGTTTTTATGCATCAAGCCCCATAACCCAAGCAAGGGTTAATTAAAATTTGGATTTGATTTGATACATTTGACGTTTAGTATTATATATATATTATCGATAGTTACGACAACCAAAAAGTAAAGATTTTTAACGTGAAGTAGGTATGACCGCTACCGAAACCACTCAATATTTTGTCGTGGTGAATATTTTGGAAATAACTTCTCCGTTTTCGAATTACCTCTCTACACAATATGAACTTTGTGATATTTCCCTCTTCTTCTTACTATCCTCCGTCAATAAGACAGACGTCTTATGGAGCTTGTGAATCGTATAAGAGCAAATTTATGTCTCAATTTTACAGTAAATTAAAGATAAATTATTGTTTTTTAGCAATGGATAAAAAATGTGGAACTTTTGTTATGCAGAATGGATGGGTATTCTGTACTCTACAGAATACCCATTAATACTTATAGGGAAATGAGCTGAGAATGTGACACACTTCATACATTCAAATGAACTCATGATATCGAATTGTAACATTCAGATCCTTGTTTATTTCTGAGTTTTTCTAAGATGAATTGGCATTAAATAAAGGAAAATGTTGACGCATTGATTTTGTGAGGCCACATCTTCATAAATTATGACGTCATAGTCGATTTATGCAAATTTTCCCCAACATTTTAGGAAACCTAAAACATGGCTACGATAATAGAAAAAGAGTGCAATCTTTTTCATGAAAAAGTGTCCTACTTAAAAGGTTTTTTAAAAGGCTTGCTTTTGATAACTCTCACTGCGGAATTGTGATATGTTGTATCATAAAACCAAATCTCTATACGTAAGACTGTTTCATGGTGATCTTGATGTGAAAAATCAGATTGCTCTTTTGTTCCGAAAGTGCAATGAATGAAAAGTGAACAGAAATCTATTGTCGTACACCACAAATTTCATAGTAACGGGAGCAAAAAAATATAAGGAGCGCGAATTGTGCAAATAACCTGTTATATAAGATTGATTATCAGACACCTTTATTCCTTACATAGAACAAGTGGCGATCAAATTGTTGTCTGTCAAATATATAGTTGTCCTTAAACTAAATGATATTGCCTACAAAGTAGAAAAAATACTTAAATAAATTACTGTTTTATCAAATTGTAGCACAAATACAACATCAGCATGGAAAATATTAAATATTAGAAGATCTGGAAATTTGGGTCGACCTCTGTTTAAATGGAGTACACCCATGTCCCCGCAGGGAAGAATGTACAAAGAAACAGTTGGCATTTCATGGAGTCCCTACAGCTGTAAAGAAAAGACAGGAGTTTTACCTAAAACAAATGTGCATATCCAAAATGCATCATTTTAAGATATTCTCTAATTTATCAACTCAGTTGATGCCATTTAAGTAGTAGAATGTATGCCATGAATAATATACCTTTTTCGTACATAGATATCATGTTTTAAAAGTTGCTGTATGCTCTTTTTATACTCACACACGAAGAAATCACAGACATATTTCTTTAACATCCGCAAGTTGCAGATAATACAGAGTGACGCTTTAAACAAATTGTATTTATCTTCTGTGCTCATATTCAAGGGGTGCCTGATTCTGACATACAAAAGCTCATAATTCAGTTCAGAACATTCGATGATAACACTGTCTTACACTCGCTATTAACGTACAGAACATGACTTGTAGCAAGTTAAGGCATGCTTAGCGGAGCGACGCTATGATAAAAGCTAAAATAGCCGCAGGAGTTCAGCAAAAGGGATCGTTGGAAAGGATAAAATCACATTTGCTTATGTATCATAAACCTTTTATGACGTTGCATTGTCTATTCAGAATTTGTGATTGTCCTATTTCAAACACTTCTTTGAGGACATTTTTTATTAAAGATTCCATTTCTTGTTAATTGCAGGTAATAGAAACGTTGGAAAAGTTGACTCGATTAGCCTTTTTCCTCCCTCATAAAAATTGCCTGCAAATAGTTAGTCAAATTTGATACTCCCCATTTACACAGACTATCGTCCTTTGACAATCATGACTTTTAGTACATTCAGAATTGTTCCAGTTTCATGGTATCTCAAAGAGATATCATAGAAATTTGCCAATTCAGTTTTCAGCTAAATGTTTTATCAAAGAAATACCTTCCTGTCAGCTTGAATGTTAGCGCTAAAAACAATTTTAAAAGCAAACAAAGGCTAAGTAATTGAAAATATTAAAAACAATTCTATTTTCAAACTTATCTCACCAAAACAGTAAATTAAATTCCTAAAATAGATCAAATTATGGCTACCGTGGCCTGCACGACAAGGGCATTGAGTTTTTGTTTTCCTATTTATAATTGACTCTCTTGATTTAATGGTTAACGAGAAGTAATGGTTCAAGACAAAATATTCCTCGTGTTATCACATTGTCTGTAGTTGATACAATGGCAGTGGCAAAAGAAACATTTCCGACAAATGTTGATCAATTTCAAGAACACACCTGCTTAATAACGACTTCAATAATAGTCAGAGAAGTAGGCCTACTATATAATAACAATGTTTGCTCTTGTAACCATCCCAAACCATAATCAGAGAAAATATATCTTTTTTCTGTTTACCAACAGTTATTGATAGCGTTGTTAGAGTGCTCAAAACGGCAAGGTAAAGCCTGATACTACTAAGCAGAGGTAGTAAAGGAAAGCAAAGTACCACAGCTATCATAGGTTTCATGTCCTTTATTTTATGTTTATACATATGAGTGCCTTTGTGTGCCCGAATTTATCTAGCAAATTTCAGAATATGCTAATCAAACTCTGAAAATGGTGCTTCTCTGGTTACAAGAACTTGAAAGGCTACTAGTAATGTGAATGTAAGCACGGCGCAACCTGTCTTAATGAGAATGAAATAGGAAAAGCATACAGTATAGTGCTAAATGTCAGCATATTTCAAAGGGGCTATGAGAGCTTGTCTTAAATTTGAAAACTCTAATGGTAAATCTATCATTTCCTAAGTATATTTGTAGGCCTATCAGTAAAATAAATTGGCTCGCTCTGACGAGTAGTTAGGATAATATGGCAAAAATAATAAATTTTCCTAAATCAAAACAAGCAGCTTATTAAGAGACGCTTATTAGCTGATTTTGGAAGCCAGTGACGTCTTAAGTAAGATTATCATTCCTTGGCTTTTTAAAATTGCCAATTAAGTACAGACAGCGAGGTAAACATAGTTTGACGCTTACATCATCCAAAGATCAGATATATCCTTATGCTATTCTGGGGCTCTTACGTTCTTTGCCCGTATTAAAAGCTGTTTTCGTAAATAAGGAGCAAAAGTAAGAGTTTGGTTCACATGAACAATTGGTAATTAATTTTGTTAGCAGAATGAGAGCTAGCGAGTGGACTCATTTGTTAAATGAGAGAAATTTAAATGTTGACAAAGACTTTAGATAGTAAAACCAGCCATTCTACCAGCATTTTCTATATGGTTAAATACATCAAGACTTGTGGACAGGGACTCATCTTTCCATTTTGTTGTAGCATCGTCACCTGCAGCTCCTTTGCATACTTGTTGCAAGGTACCAGATCATCAATAACCAGTAATGGCTGTTCTTTTGTCTGCCATAAACTGTGTATAGATATCTTAAGAATTGTGAATAGTTTTCTACTTGACTTGTGTACTGGTGCAAGGCAGCTAAATAGGAAAGTATGGACAATCTTTTGACAGATGTAGGACATCAGGAAGTAAATACCAATGATCTGGCAGAAATGCAAACCCACATAATGGGATTTGGGTCGTTTCAAGTTATGAGATGTCACCATAATCTTTCCTAGTGATCCTGATTGTTAAGATAGTTGAGATTGGTTGTTGTTCTGCTTTC
This sequence comes from Carybdea cf. marsupialis auct. non (Linnaeus, 1758), assembly GCA_010016065.2. Classification (NCBI taxonomy): domain Eukaryota; kingdom Metazoa; phylum Cnidaria; class Cubozoa; order Carybdeida; family Carybdeidae; genus Carybdea; species Carybdea cf. marsupialis auct. non (Linnaeus, 1758). The sequence continues at coordinate 7,698 of JAAAKL020001268.1, forward strand.
GGTATAATTGTTACTTTCGCTGTGATTTCTATTAGCAAAGCCAGTGGTTATAACAGTAATATGGAGTCATTCTTTACGAATGACTAACCTTACACTACTATTGATCACTCAAATCATTTTCTAGTTGTCTACTTTACAAAACAACAGGATAAGGAGAGGTTCTGTTTAGCTGGCTTTCAAGTCTTATTATAATTTTTAACCATACAGTAGAAACACACAATATTTGCCAGCCCAATGGGGACACGTTTTGTATTTTCCTAATATCTTTTATAAACTTAGCTATTTGAGAATTCTTATCCCAATAATGATTTTGAATTGATGCCACTTCTTTAAGAAAAGAACATAGAAATTGATAAACAGTGAAGAGAATATTACAGGAGGCCTCGTTTTCAGTCTTAAAACGCGGTCTTATTCCATCATCGACATAATTTTAGTATAGCACGTTTTACTGACTCACTTTTGCTTCATCTTAGTATTGCAGAGTCTGTTTAAACACATTTGAAAATTTGATGTAAATTTTGAGTTTACCTAATTTGATATTCTATGAGACCTTGCAACTGAGAGTATTTCTAAGTACATTGTCAAATAAATGTTTTTCTGACATAAGAAGCACATTCAATTTGCTTTAGCATATCAAAACATTATCCCAATCACCATATGGAAAATCTTGTAAAAAAGAAATGGCAAGCATTTAAAATTTGATACATGAAACCCCTCGGGGAAACTCTTTAATTGCTGAATGCTACACATATAATGTAGACTTTTCAAGAATTGCATTTTAGAAAATAAATCAACTGTACAAGAAGTTGACACTCAATCTTAGTAAGATTTCTTTGGATCTGGTTAGTAGCCCTAATTCGCAATTCTTTTTCTTTCAACAGCCCTCTCTAGCACTTTCAGTGCGTATTGCAAACATCTATCTGTGTACTTAGGAAGGCGTCCTGCCATCTCGGAAGCTTAACAAATAGAAAAATTTCTGAACGTGATATCTGCTGAAAATGGTGGAATAAATAATTATGCGGTATTCTTTGTTAACAACTTGTTATTCCTGTTTTCTTCTTGCAACGTGGTCAAATTCTACGAAATCGCTGTATTTATTTAAACACATCTGTTTTTCCAGTAAATAATATTTATCTATATAAAAAAGCTTAGAAATTTAAAGAGACCTATGTCAGGGAATTGATCACTACTTTTTGGCCATTGTTCTTTTTTGGTTTTATTGCTGTCAATTTTTCTTAAAGTACTAAAAACTTTGTATTTTTTTCATATCTGTATCTCTTTTGTCCATGATTTAATGTGATAAACATCGATAAAGGAAATCTAGCATTTGAATATTTTCATATCTTTCAATGCATGTTCTAACGTGGCAAAAATAGGGAAACGCCTGATAATCTAGTTCTTGGAAATCTTTTGTCGTAGAAATAAAAGTACAGAAAATGACATCCATTTTCAAACTCAAACCAACAGGAACGGGAATTTATTGTTGATATGTTAACTGGTGCTGTTATTGAAATTCATAACAGGATTTTGCTCTAGCAATGACCTGGAGCTATTGATTGATTTCAATGAAAGTAGTTCAGTTCCGAATAGCCTTTTGTAAAGTTTGGTAAACTATAATCAAACTGTCAAATGTCTCTCGCAGCTATGAAAATAAAATTTCCGTTCCGACAGCTGGCAAGGACATACACACAGCACCTTTAATAACCTACGGAGATCAACGTATTGAGCATGATTAGAGAGCTAACATAAGATTTCATGAACTCCCGCCGAGTTTTTCGTATCAGCACAAGCGCATTTGACTTTCCATGGTTTACGAGGGCACCGTCAAGACCGACAAGAAAGTAGACTTATCTTCTGTGTGTGTCCACCAAATTCAACTTTGGATATGACGTCATACGCAGCTCAACCATCAACTGCCGTTGAACAAACCTTAAGAGTTAGAAGAATTTGTGGCAGTTTCAGCATGACCACAACAATCTAATTGCGATGTGTCTTGCGTGTTGTCAGTTTGATAAAATGTTTCTAATTTGAGTTAGTTTGGACTGTGGTAATCACAGACGCTTGACGTTGCTCTTGATGTTGCAGTTAGGTATACCCAATCGAAGGGCATGACCGAAAACCAACCCTTCACTGTTTGAGAGAGCATAATAGGGTAAAAAACATGTTTATCAAAGTCGTGTAATTATCTTACGTAATGTTTTCAAATGAGTAAATTCATGCCTAAATTTTGTTTGCTGCAGTATTTGATTATCCACTTTAATGCGTTTCTACTCTTGAAAGCTAAACATTTGATTTTTCAGTTTCATTTTTATGAAAGGTACTGGTAAAAGATTGTAATAGGATCATATCATTCATGAGATTCTGATGAAGTTTGCACGAATCGCTTAGATTTATACTGTGCAAAGAAATGGAAATTTATAAATTGTTCCCCATACCATGTAGGATTGTAACACTGCTCAGATCTTTGGTTTGTTTTCTATAGGAATGCTTTTGGAAAGTAAAGTGCATGAAAAACTAATTTGCAGTACAAAATTAAGCAAGAAAATTGCAGGGAGAATCAGATAAAAAATTGTTAAGTGCTTTGCAACTACAAATCCGTCACTTATCGCAATTTTCACAATCTGTAGCACAAACTGTTGATGCGGCAATGTTCGGGATTTTCTTACGGCCAATTCTTCTCAGCTGTGGAGCATCCTCTCTTATGTTTTGGCCTTAGTGTGTACCAGTGGCATCGGCCAGCATGAAATTTTGCTCAATTTTTACATTTCCAATTTTTCCCTGCAAATTTAGCCTTTTATTTCTTGCAATAGATGATTGGAAGTCATTTCTTATGACAGTAGGTAAAAAAACAAAGAGATCAAAGCAATTTTTTATTATAAATTTAAAGTGAGCAAATTGACTCCAAATACATCCGTTTTGATCATGTTACAGCTTTTCAAATGCAAATTTTGAGCTCTGACAAACATCGAATGATCATGAAACTGCTATTTCCTTGAAAGAGATGATAAAAGTAAAAGTCAAAAGCCTCAAAAATTTGCTAGGTGGTTCCAAAAGCACCCTCTCCAAAAATCACCCTCTAGAAGAACAAAGAAAATGGGATTATCATTGTATGTTTTACTCTACTCATTACATTTAACATAGTGCATAATAAATTTACTGATATAGCTATTAAAGACATACCTTAAAGATTCTCTTAATAGCTACAAAGAAGGATGCTTAAGGAAGTTCTAACCATTTCGCTACTCCACCTTCTCCCTTTTTGTTCTTAATTTAGGTCGAAGTCATTTTAAATGTACAAAACGTCCTTAAAGAATTTACATGTAGTCTTACTATGATATACATGATGTATAATATATTCATAATATTTATCGTATTATATATATATGTATATTTTATACGCGTGTGTGTATGTGTGACTGTTTTATTCAACTTAGATACCACTATTAGGAATCAGACGAGTCCATAAATCTATTGATATAAATTTACAGTAATAATTATTTCTAATTGGTGTTAAATGTTAGCTAATGTGGTGGTATGCTACTTCTAATCTATATTTTTTTCCCATCATTATTCTTAAAATTATCCCAAACCAGGTGGTAATCCTCCAGTTGTATGAATGTGAAATATTTGTCCGTACAGGATATTTCTCTCCCGGTGAACACTTGATACCTTGATAGGCATTGACGTTCGTCAAAAGATTGTTGCACAGAAGTCACAAACAGTGAGAAAAGTTTACCAACATACCCTGAAAGGTAGGTTTAAATTGTTAACAATGGCATGGCCGACATATTTTGAACCCAATAGAGCCTCATTAGCAGTTGATGCAATAGTTTTTAAATGTATAATTTGTTAAGGATGAGTGTCCCGATGGTTATGTCTGGATATTTCAATCACATAATTGAATTTACGAACGTCCATATCTGCAACAAGATAGATTTCGCATCACTGTTTTCGTGTCTTGACACCTAAACAACATCATAACAAATGTCAGTTTTAACTCTACTTTAATTCTACATGAATTACAGGAAATAAAACATGGTCGGGAAATAGATCCAGTAAGATCTTTTTGACCTAGACTTTCTAATGTATTGTAAGCTGGAAGGAGGATCATCAGACTATGGCAAAGGCTGGTATGTAAGTGCTTGTTATACTTGCTTAGACTTGGACAAAGTCTAGTTTATTTAAGTACTGATTAGGATGTTGTTGCATCTGTTTGGAAGCTGACTTGTGGAAATCAATCGAAGGTTTAGAATTCTGCAATCATGTCGGGGTTAGGATTTACAGAAATGCAAGAAAGTAACGTAATAAAATATTGGGACTATTCTTACCTTCATGGGCCGCAAAAGTGGTTTATGAACTGCAAAATCGGTGATCGCCAGTCGCCGATCGACTTGGAATTAAGAGAAACTAAATATGACCCCAAATTAGCCAAGTCTCCTTTGATGATTGGCAGAGAAGCAGTACGGCTAACTGTTCACAACACGGGAATGTCAGTTAATTTTGCTCCTGTTGTATCAAGAAATTTGTCTTTGGAAAGCGGGCCTTTGACAGATCGGTACGAACTTGGAGGTAAGTTAAATAGTAGTTCAAATTCTGTCCTTCGTTTATATTTACCTCAAAGCAAAAGAGGTTGTCTGCACATCATTCAGACCTCTGTGATAAAATTCTGTTGAAATTCATAACTTTCTTCTACATATTCAAGTGTCAAGTTTTATGAGATGACAAACATATATGTAAACAAATAAAATCGTAGTCATCAAATATGAATAATGTTAGAGTATTATAAAATAGGAAAATATAATATAATTTATTTGTTTCTTCACAGCTGTAAATTAAAGTCGAAGAAACATACAAAATTTAGTACAAGGAGCGTTATAGCTGACATGAGAAAAACGTAGTTGTTTTAGTGACAATACTAAAGTGCTTCTAAATATCTGCTTCAGCTTTCTGTGGCCATGGTCATAGTCATACAACAATACTTTCTACTCTCTTAGCCTTGGATTGCTTGTAAGTCAGACCTAACCTTTAGAAATTTAGTAAATGCACAAATGCTCCTATTTCATACATCTGATGTTAACTTATTTACATGCTCACTGTTTTAAAGCGTCTAACTTCTGCAGATCCTCTGTAAACTTTAAAAACTTTTGGGTCCTCTCCTTGGTGATGTGATTAGTTACTACAGCTTTTGATTCAGGCTCATAGCGATAAGAATATCTCGCGTCGAAAGCTAATATAGTGATAGGGAGATTTTATATTCAAGATCTCGAGTAACTCCTAGGGTTATATCTTATCTCTTGCACACAAAGATTTTTTAAAGTTTTGTCTTTTAGCATTGGTATGGTTTTCCGCAGTTAACAGACTCTTTCCATTGTTGACACTACTGGAACAGAGTTTAGGGTTGGATTTAGTATTCAGCATGTTTTAACTCAATTCATCAATTAACAACATGAACAATACGAGGATATTCGGAGGGTTTCCGTATTCACTGTGAGTTGTTGCTTTGAGAATAAACGGCAAACATTTGAACACTTTAATTTCTTGCAAAATGACTTAAGAAAGAGAAGGTAATGAGGATCCAAGTGGCTTTTAATAAACTCAGCTTATGGGAGTAAATATATGTTAAGTGAAGCAAAGCCACTTAAAGAATGGTAATCCACAAACTATCGGTGAATAAAATCCGTACTTGCCATTCGTATCAAACTGCTGCTTAAGTATAAACATGTGATATATTTGACATTTGTAATGGGACAAAAAGTAACAGCGGCCCGTATTTCAAAGTAATTTCTGTAGCTTAATATCAGATAGTAAAACTCGCATCTAACGGTCATATCAGTTTCTGGTGTATACTAAACATGTAAATGATTACTCTCGTCGCTTCATAACTCCTCAACAGTTCTGAGGCCATCTGAGAAAAGAGTGATTGACGTACTTCGGTTGTATATCCTCTCAAAACACCGCCATCCGATAAACAGAAAGGTCATCAGGTTATCTTTCTGTACCCTAACATCTGCTGGACTGTATTATGAACGTGAAACGCTTACAATACTTAAAGAACGTGAAACTTTGAACAAATGGTACTCTCATATATTATAAGAAATAGCTTCCAGATGTCAAAATACACAATCCTAAGAAAAAAATTAACAAGAAAACGAGATGTTTTGAGGTGATGGATCAATAAGTATAATTCTAAAGAGGAGGACAAGCTAACAATGTGGTAGTGACAAAAATAAACTTTCAGTTCTACAAACAGAGTTTAATCATGGGATTCTGGTGGCACCTGTCCTTCATGGTATAGAAATATCCCCAAATCTCTCTAATTCATTAATTGATCCTTAATTAAGTTTTGATATATGAAGCACGCTGTGAATAGGTCACGTGACACATGATAAGGGGCGTCTGTATTCACAGAGTTCCCTTAATTTGGCATTTAATCCACGTTCGAATACATTGTATGTGGCAATACTCTTCAAACGCATTGACTCTTATCCCTTTAAGTATTGCTCCACCTTAATTCTACATTTTCCGAAGAGCGCTGAGTATCCATTTAATACAAAAAAAGCCACAGGCTTATAGCCAGAGGAGAAGCGCGGAGGGGGGGGGGGGGAGCTAGCCCCTACGCACAAGTCAAAATTTTGGATTAACTTTTTTGTGAAGGTATCACTGTATAGCAATATCAATAGCCTTTTTGAAAAGAATTTATATATATAATAAAGTTTTTGCAATTAAGAACTGAATCCTTGTCTTATTTATTTGACTTGGTGCTAATAGTGTTGCATATAAATTTTGAGATTGACTATTAATACCTCCCCCCACCTCCTCAACCGCTTGCCCTACAATATCTTTTGTCCACCAGCATCGCAGAATCTGTTCTTTCTGAGGTGAAGGAGAGGCTTTAAGATATAACTTGTTTGGCATTGGAAACTTTTTATGTAATCTATGCAAATATACTATCAATTTCATTCAAATAGTGAAAACATCAGAGGTCAGGATGTATTTAATGGAAGGTCATATGCTGTGAAACCAACTCTTCAGAAAAACAGTAGGTAATAAAAGTGTATGTGCTTCCTTGAACGGGTCGTAATAAAATGCTAGAATTTTAGAGTACATACTAACCTAGAATTGCCATGTTATACTAATATATAAATTTTCTTATCAAGATGTACTTTCTTAGAATCTCTTTGTAGGAGTAGATACTAGTACCCTAACCCAACCCTAACCCTAACCCTACTTTGATTCTAGAATAGTACATTTATGGTTAAAAAATTCTCTTCTGGGACAGTAAATGTAGAAAGTTTCTAGGAACGTACACCTCTAGCTTTCTAGCATCTTACGCGTTAGCTCTTGAACGCGTTCTAAATCATAGAAGTTGTTCTGAAAGTAGTCTGGGAAGGAGCTGAGTATCGGATGTGACACGCCCTTGACTATTCCTAGGACAGTGACTTTGGATCTGAGGGGCAAGGTTTTAGAGTTTCAGAATCTAACAGTCTTCAGATTTGAACAAAGTAAATAAGTTTCAGACTTTTAGAGGTCAGTTGTATTATCATATTGTGTAGAGAAATATGGAGAACAAAGATGATTTTGTATTATGTAGATTCTAGTTCTGACACGATCAGCTAGTGCTATTCAGTGCAGAAGTAGACTTCACTAGCCAAGTTTTATTAAATCGAAGATTTCTTTAAGCGGGTTAAACAAGTCATGTTTACTGTAATTATATATCTATCACGTTAATTCATGAATTAAGAACTTTGCTAGACTTAGAACAGAACGCCAAACACTGCTGGAAATCATGATACAATACCATGATGAAATACCATGATACAATGCCATGATGAAATACCATGATACAATGCCATGATGAAATACCATGATACCATGCCATGATAAAATACCATGATGCCATGCCATGATAAAATACCATGATACCATGCCATGATGAAATGCCATGATACAATACAATTTCTCGATGTAAATGATCAATACACGATTTCTTGTTCATTATAAATAATCCGATTTTGTAGACAAAAAAATTGTAGAATTGTGTGTTTTAAATTCCAAAACGGTTTCATTTGTATAAAAGCTGTCCCAGGTTCAACTTGCATACATTTATGTCTTTCGCATAACAGGAGTACCTTTTTATTCAGATCAACGGCTTCAATGTCTTAGCTTAGCTTTCTTTAAAAGCTCAGTGCTCTCGTACTACTCATTCATGTGCTAAACTTCCGAAAATGCAAAGGTTAGTTGAAAAGGATTGCAGTTGAACAAGTTCTTTCATGGGCTTTAAGGATCGGTTTAAACACAAGTCTTGAAGGATCGGTTTAAACACAAATGGTTCTTATAGAGACAAGAGGATCATATCTTTGCATATTATGATTCTATCTGTAGTAATCTCGTTCACGTCCTCGGGAGAGAACTTCGTAAGCTGCATACAAGATCCTTGAATTTACTCTTTAATCTGCCATAAGCCTCTTTTGAAAATCAAAGGATGAAAGAAAATTACTTTTTAATGCAAAGTGATAAGAGTAGGTTGTACTTGATGTCTTCCGTAATTCGTACTAGCTAAAGCCTTGTAAAATAATATGCTTAGATGTACGTTTTACGCGTTAGTGCAAGAAAATGCTAAGGCTGCACCAGGAAATAGTTCACATCAAAAGGCAAAGGGAACTTTATCGCGAAGAGCTGAAGCAAACTGTATCCCAACAGAAAGCATTGTTAAGGAAGTTAGCAAGTAACAAAGACGATGATATACCAATTCAACGAATTAAGACATAGTCGAAAGGTCGTAAGGTTAGCATGGAGCAACCCAGCTTCTACTAAGAACGCAAACATCTGTAGAAATTGCAGACCTACTCTCACATCGTGTAGGAATTTAGTGTCTGAACAGTGGCCAAATAACAATAGAAAGAAACTTGCTAAGAAATAAATCAAAATCTATGTAATGCCAAAGAGGGAAGCAAGCTAGCATTTAAGTAGAGAAGATAACAAAGCAGCAGTTCTAGGAACGAAGTTATGTGCAATTCGCTTATTAACTCTTCCTAGTGCTTTATGAAATGAAGTGTACTGTAGATATATCACCTTTGCACTAAGCTAACTTTTAGTGGAAAACAATTAAGAAACGGAGTAATCTTGCTAATTGTTTTCGCCAGGCACTGGTCATAGCAATCGTCTAGAGTACAGGAAGACACTTATTCGTGAAGAATTTATAGACGAGGTAAAAAAGGAATCTAACAGGTTGTTGAGAACAACACGCGAGTGACACATTTTGTGAGACTCACGATATTGAAAAACGCACTAGCTGTAAACAAACTTTCTGTCAGCAGATCACCAGTTTCTTAATTTGATAAATGCGGCTATAAAAGTTGAAATGCGGCTATAAAAGGGGAATATAGTTTTGTTACCACGTTCAAGCAATATCCCTTTAGTAACATTCTGCACAGTTTTAAAAATTTTCAGATTTTAATGATCAGTTTTTTATAAAGGCTATACTAGTAAAGAGCAACGGAGGTGGCCAGTAACAAGTTTTTATAACGTTTTAACTGTTCCTACCCGCCACCTAATAACCTTTTGGAGCAGATGACGAAAACATGTTTGACTGGACTTTCTTCTTAACTGGCAATACGAGTCCCAGCTGGGGTACTTACCCTTGACAGACAGTTTTCTGTAAATAAAGATAAACAAACGGAACTTGTCATTTACACCTTGAAAGTCTGGGAATTGTAACTATTCGACATAGTTTAATGCAGTTACTGTTTCCGCTGACACTGTAAAATGTCTGAATCCATCGTACCCAAACTGTCTGTATTCGACAATCGAATAAGAAATTTACAGATTTATCAATACCATTTATTTGCCTTGTTTACTTTAACTTAGAGCAGGATTTTCCGGGTTGATAACGGATTCCTAAGATTAAATCTCTTTGCTTACTCAGACATCCTGCCTCTTTATAGTGAGAGTCGTTTGCTCATACGTTCTTATGCAAAGTTGCGATTCTGACATGAAAAGAGAACATTATTGACCGCCACAACTCTACGTTTTTTCAATTCTGATGACATCGCTGCCAAACTAGACTCAATTTCTACTGCAGTCCGCTATGTTTTGCTGAATGAGGTTTAGCAATCTTCAGCCGCTTTGTTTCAAAGTAAGCTTCTTTCCTGACAGGTTATTTTGAATTCTTATGAAACACTATTTTGTTTTCAAGACTTATAAAAAAGTGCCCAAAATTACCGTTGAATTTTTTAAACCACCATACAAGCCTATCCAATCTTTAATTTATTGATCAAAATTATTTTCTTATGGTGTAACACCACAGTGATATATACTGACAACTAGTCATATGAAAGCAGTGCAACTTACAGGATGAGCCACATGTTCCGATATACTTTTGAATTAAATACCAGGAGTAACTACTTCAAATCAGTAATAAACTGATAAAACTCAGATATTTCTTTGAAAGGCTTTCTTAGAATTTCTAAAGAAAATGGAACATACATGAGTAGTATATAATCGTAATCAATTTATATAATTTTGACCAATACCTACATTTTCGTGATACTATAGTCATTTGCGAAAAAATTATCTGGATACATCCTCTTCTGTACCATTAGCTTCAACGGCACCATTGATCGTTACTGAAACTTCGCGATCCTGTGGTTATTATTGATAAAAGAAAGTATGTCAAATCTTTCGGTTGGTTGTGTGAAGAGCTGCGTAAATAGTTATTCTTGTTGCATTACTATCTAGTAATGGTAGTTTTATGCTTATTGATGAATATGTTAGTATGTATTATATACCCATACTTGCCAACTATCTGGCAAGACGATAAAAAGCTTTCGGATAACAAGCATGACCGGTAAAAAGTGGCAAGCATTTATTTTGATTGGTTAATTAATGTGAATGAAATAGGTCAGTGGCCTTCTCAATGTTTACGAGATATTTGAAAAAGCAGGGTGCTAATTCAGCAGAAATTAAACCGTATCTGTAGCTCGAGAAACAATACTTAATAATGAAAACTATCTTTCAGAGCAGAAATGTGATGATCATATTGACCTTTTCTTTCCTTCATTAGTTCACAGCTAGACGCAAAAAATGAAGTGGAAAATCGACACTTAGATTTCTCCTTGTAAGAAACGTAACTGCAATAAGTCTCCATTGTTCTAACAAACTTCCACACGAAGTTCGCTTACATTCATTAATTAATTTTAGATCGAGGCTGAAAAAGCACCTGTTAACTTTAATGAAACTTTTAGCATACAGGAAACCCGGCTGTGGTGCCACTTGTATTTATTGTAATATTTTATTCTATTTATTTAATTGTCATTTTTAATATTATTTTCGACAGGGCTCTTTTTGATAACAGCATTCTTTTGCTGACAAGATTGCCCTGTATAGAGAACTATCATTAATATCATTTCGCCACATGCTGACATTCTGTTTATTCACGAGATTTAAAAGATGGTCTTTTACCATTCATAGATATGTCCAGAACTCGTTCTCAGTCTACGTTTGTCACTTAGTTGTATCGTAAACCTACTTTCACTGGATTGTTGATTCGTTTTGACAGTTTTATTTGACTTTGATAGAGTACAAGAAAGGTCTCCTATATTCTTTACTTCATCGTAGTTTTAATGTTTGTTCGTCAAACGATATTTCAATCAGGAGCTATTGAAGCCTCGTTTTAATGTATATATGGCTATCTGTCTCGGTTCAAAGATTCATATGTTAAGAAGTTTTTATGTGAAGTGCTTACACCTATCCCTCCCGTTCATTCTGTAACTAAACATAGCATCAGTTTTGTATTACCCTTTAGTGGTATTCAGTCGTTGCAAATTCGTACAAAATTTGTTAAACTGTGATTCAGTGCTTATCCCCAGGTTAACATAAGAAATGTTTTTCGTCCCACTTGTCGGTTCTCCGCCCTTTTGCAGGTCAAATATTCAACATCCATGTTGCTCCGATCAGGCGTCGTTTATCGGTTTCAGTGTCACTACTGTAGTGTACAGAAGTGTACTGTATCTGGGCCAGACGATGCTCAAGTTCCACAGGTGCCTGTCGGACCACCTGGGTGTTTTTGCTTTGACTGGAAAAAGGCCTTTTTTCCCTTTCTTGTCCAGTATTCGTTTCCTGATTATGACTGTTGTAATACTTTGTCCTTCTCTAACTATGAATTCCTAGCTGCGGCTAACTCTGAGGTCGAATTGTTACTTGAAGAAATTCTTCTTTTTTCTTCATTCAAACTTCAATCTTAACTTAACTTTGGTCTTCCTATACTCTCTTTGCTGTTTTTTTATTTATCATCAGATTAAGGTTTCCACCTGGCAAATCAATTGAGACCACAAATTAATTCAAACGGCATATCATTGTTAAGCAAGAAGTTGTGACATTTTCTTTTTCAGTATTGAATTACTCCCACAACTGTGCCAACAGTATCTTTTGTAATTGTCTTTCCATATTGATGACTGAATTTCATTTCGACTCTGCTTAACGATGGCATGTCTACCAAACTTTCTCGAAACACGGCTAGATATTATCTCATAAACATCGGTTCCTGTCAGCATTCACTCATTTTGGACGAAGTCTGAGGTCAGGGGTGTAATTTCAGGGGGCTAGGGGGGTTTGAGCCCCCAAAATTTAGTGTCAAAGTATTGTTTTCTATTTTGTTCGATCAAAGTATCTTTTATTTATGTCAGAATGTGCGTCAGAGGCTGTTTCTGAGAAGCAGATTTTCAACAGTTATTCGTAGCCAAGTCATGGTGGGTAAAAGTTTCCCACCTAATCAATTTCAACATGTAGTCCCCTATATTTATCTCTTACAATTACGGCCCTGGATCTTTCTTTGACTCAAAAGATAAGACTATACGACGTTGACATTTTGATATTGGTTTATACAAGTAGGAATGTGATATCGACTTACTTATGATTCCAAATTTCCTACTTCATGTCTCTATTTTGGCACAGGTAAGATTAGTGACAACAACTGCCAGGCAACATGTACAAACAGACACTAGTCACCATTCCGCAGTTGTAAAACTGATTCTCTGTAGTCTTCTGTAGTTCTCATTTTAAAGTGGATAGCTGTATTGGCCATACTGTCATAGGCAATTATCATCAAGTATAAAACAGTAAAACAGGAGATAGGGAATAAGTGACATGTCGATTAGAGGATACTGTATGTCAGAGGTATGTTTTATAAGGCTACTACGTCTGTGGTGCAGAAAATTGTGGTTTTGGCAGGCACTTAACTTTCCGTTAGAACTCTGTGGTATCCTGGATATACGCCTAGACATGGTGTGCATTAGGTTGCAAATGTTAGTCAAGAAATTCCAAGATACCCTCCGTGACATAGCCCGACTTTGGTCACCACAGGACTCCCAGGTAAATTATTAAGTCTTTTATGGACTTTGGGCAAAATATAAAATCTGCTCAGTTGAGCATCCCTTACATTAAAAAAATTATACTCTCTACAGAAATTTCTTTCTTGTGGCCAACGGAGGTGATCATTTTCTTAGTTGTACCACAAAGTGAACTTCTTAAGCATTTCCAGTGTGAGAACTATGGGGGTTATGCAAGATTGGTGGTTTAAGCTTATAGATCACGCAGACAAAGAAAAGTCTTTACTTCAGAAAGAATCCTTTGGGCAACACAAACTTAACACTTTTAACCCAATAGTCGTTAAAATTTCACGATATTATTTCTACAGGGCTTTATCAGCCAGGTTAGAACTTTCTTGGGTTTGTTTTTGAAGTAGTTTTTCTGATAACAGTGTTCCACAAGAGTATGTTTTGTTATAAGAAAAGCTTTAATTTTTTGTGAAAGGTGGGAATATTTATCAATCGCTTTTATTTGTAAAGAACAGATTTTACGTTTATTTAAGACATCCAAGAAATTTATTGTGTGAGGAAAGAAAGAAGTTTACCAAACTTACCATGAGCTAAGTCAATGTTATATTGACAATATATATCATTTTAGCATATTGGCTTAGAACGTCTGTTTCAGTTTTATCCATGTATATATTTATTTAGATTTATGTATGTATACATATAAGACTAAAAACTACCCTAACGGTAAATTACATTAAATTGTATAAAAAACTAAAAATGCATAGAGGCCAGCTTGTTTGGTTTGGTTTTATTTAATATGTATACCAAGCATGTATTATATGAAGAGATTATAGGAAAATAGAAAAATTATATCACCAACAGTATTCAAGCACGTGACCCATGCATTCGCGGCTTGCGCTCAACCAAATGAGCTACTTGAAGTCCTGTAATATCGTACTCTATTTCCTTAGTCGTCACGTTAGTTTCCAATATTCTATCAATGAACACCGACACCCAGTTCTACGCAAAATTTGTCGTCTCTGCAAAATTTTTGACTTGATCAATGAAAGTAAAATCCTCAAGCACAGCATTCTGGATACGATCCATTTAATTGTGCCAAGTGTTCAGAGAAAACAGGATTTGAAATGATAAGTTTTAAAGATGATAGAGAAGTAGAAAGATAAAAATAGATATCTGTTTATCTATTGCAAAACATGGTCCATTCTTCCTTCACAGTACAAGTCACATTAACTTTATTCCATTTTCTTTGGAAGTGACATGCAGATGAGGAAAGGGGGATCTTAGTGAGGATATACTAACAATTTTCCGGTTGCCTTTCCTCTGACCCTCAAGTTTCTTGTTACTTCAGAATAGGCTTTAATCGGTTGTATGTCATGTCAAAGTGATACATGGTGTACAAAAGTCTTTGTTTGAAGCTTGTGAAGACACTTACGAAAGCTTGTGAAAGTGCAAACTGTCTTTCACGTCAAATGCTTCCAGCTAATATGTAAATCTTTTATAAAATACGTTTGACACAAGCTATTAAATTTCTTGCTTTCACTGCCTGTTTTTTATTCTCTGCGGTTAACCTGCGGCTAGCGATGAACCGCCCTCCGTCCTTGTACTTAGTGTAAGATAAAGCATGATTAAAGATAAGTAGTGATTGACATCTACCCTGAAAATTGGCCTGAGTAATATTTCCTGAGTAAATGGGAGGACGCTTAAATTCAAACTCATGACGAGGTACTTACTTGTCAAGAAATCTCAATAAATTAGACAGTTTTTCTTTTGATTAGAGCTAGAATTAGTTCTGAAGTACCTTTCTATACACACGTTTTTTCAAGGAAGAGCTCAGGAGTGTTTTTCATTCAACCAAGATAAAATTGAGAGTCAACAGTTAAAGAGCACTGTTTCGTATACAGCTGCTTCTCTTTAGTTAGACGGGCTTTCAATTTGATTTCCTAGAGAACAAAAACCTGTTTCTTCCGGCGAGCACAAATTGAATTATTAAAACATCTTGTTTTAAATAACGGCTCAAGAATGGTGCGAGTTGAGGGTGATAATAGTGCAGTTCAGGATGACGTTAATACGGTAGTCGTTATGCTGACGATAACGTAGTCGCTCGTTTAATAAAGGCAGGTTCTAAGCAGGGATATCTGTACCTAACTAAGCTGCTGTTTTATAGTCTTTTTACAGAAAGC
The DNA here is from genome assembly GCA_010016065.2 of Carybdea cf. marsupialis auct. non (Linnaeus, 1758). Taxonomy (NCBI): domain Eukaryota; kingdom Metazoa; phylum Cnidaria; class Cubozoa; order Carybdeida; family Carybdeidae; genus Carybdea; species Carybdea cf. marsupialis auct. non (Linnaeus, 1758). Next base: position 23,212 of record JAAAKL020001268.1, read on the forward strand.
CTTAGAAGCCATAACATGCTCTCCGGTGAGGGTAGTTGGTTTTATGGTTTCAGTGATTCGGAATATCAGCATCCTCTTTGGCAACAGTTTTCGTCTTCTATTTACTTCATGAACGCCATGGTTGGACACATGCTAGGAAGGTAAAAGCCTATAAGTCTTGCAACGGTCGAAGGAATGATATGGTCAAGTGGACCAGCCCCTTGTCACCTTTTCTTCTTCTTCCTCTTCTTCTTTTATGTTCAATCCATAAGGGGTGGGTTGGATCATACATTTCTCAATAGCTCTCGCTCTTGAGCTGCTCTCACAACTTCAGGGTATGATGGGAGTGCTGACCATTCTATGATGTTATGCGTCCAGTTTGTTCTTGGCCTTCCCCTTGGTCTCATGCCTTCAATTCGGCCCCACAGTAGTGCTCGCTAGATACTATTCTGGCCTGGCGTATGAAGTGTCCGATGTATCTCATTTTCCTGTGCCGAATAGTACACATTTGTCACCTTTTATCCCATAATGGTGATGCAGGACATCTGTTGATAATATCTCTGGCAAGAGTGGAGAAGCACGAAGTATAAAATAAATGAGAGTATTACATTCACAAAACCTATGCTTGGTTTGCATTTGATAAACTTGATAAAGAACTATGATGACGATGCTTAAGCTGACAAATGGTTATGACAATAGCATTTGAGTAAGAGAATTCCGATGATGCACGGAACTGAAATAATTAACGCCTGAACATAAATAGTCCTTAATATTTAGAATTCCTTTGAGACTTTCTTCTCTGGATAAATTAGGTATAATTTTGTTCAAAACTCTAAAATCATATCATCTAAAATGTTGGTTATCTTCAAAGAGAAAAAAGTGCAATTGATTTTTGATATCTTAGAAGTGCGCTTTGCATTAGCAAGCATTCATTATCTATATAAATTTCTCTGTACAGCAGTCTTTATAAAAATTTGGAAACGTAAAAATGCGTGGAAACATTTATGATGAAATGAAGGAAATGAAGAACATGGTGAAGATCATATTGATGATCATGCTAATCATAATAAATCCAGGGAACTTAATATGACCACTCTGGGTTTTGTTACTTTAATAATTTGATATTTTAATTTTGATGAGATACTAAAGAAAAGCAAACTTCGAACCAACGCCATCCGAGCATGTTTCTCCTGCAACTGAGCAATAATTATTCGTTCATAGCGTAGTTCACTTTCCTCTATTAAAGCACTAGCTACCTATACCTGTGGACATGGACACTTACCCCTACACAATTTTCTAGACCAGCCTCTCTGTGCCATGTGACTTAACCGCGGACAGACTGCCATCTGGTCCCTCATGCTGTCCACAGCCCATGTAAAGTTAGAAAGCGTCAAATTGGGGTTCGATCCCCGGTGTTGTCATTTCCACTTTTCTCTAGAATCTCTTCAAATTTGATATTTTCAAATTCTCTCTTCTTGATTACAATTTGATATTTATATCTATGGCGGAATCTGTAGGGTTGGGAACGTCAGTCATTGATTGAGAAAAGTTTTAACTTACCAATGATGAACATACCATTATAAAAACGAAGGAATTAATATGGTTTCTTGCAGTATTGGTAAAGATTTATAGTTCCTTGAGTGTAGAATTCTAGGGAGGTACGGGTTAGAAATTTTAGATGAGAACTGGTTTCCTATTTGTTGAGTAACTTAGGTTCTTCATTAACTTTTAGTCCTACTCGGAAAATTTATGTTTATTTTGTCTTCCTTTTTTCTCCAGTACTGACATTATCTTCCTGTTCTTACTTTTCATTAAAACCTATGGTTGTTTAATGACAGTAACACTTCTTCTTAGAGTTACCTCAATTCAAAATTCTATCTTTAATATGTTAACTTATTCTATCACTTTTACTTGTATCTTTAAAAAGGTAACCAAGGTCATTATTGCACCTATATAGGTTATAATAGTTTATAGAGTATAATTGTTTTTCTTATGAAAGTAAACGTAATTCTGAGTTTAACAGCTATTGATCTTTTTTATGATTAACACATTGCTTTGCTCTTAAAAACATCCATTTAGCAAAAGACATGGAGCCTTTCTCAAAATGTAATGTCAATATGGCTTTATTTTTTGATGTGTAACTTTGATATGCAAACGAGCTTCTCATGATATTTGTCTTGATAATGTTTTATATACTGGTATAATTTGGACTGTGGTGACCAAATACTAGTAATGACAATAATTCTATTGTCACGCACTACTTTCGGCCATATTCTTTATGTCATATTCATGGCCTCTTTTACATACAATACAAATCTGCCAACATTATTCTTTTCGTATTAAATGTATATACTTAAAGTTTTGATGACCTCATCAAAAATAAACTTTAAGTAGCTCTTCGATCAAGTCTTTGTCAGAAACTGAACTTTTTCTGTCAACTTGAAGTTGAAATTACTTTTTTCCCTATGATACACACACATTTTCACAACAACCAGTTTCAATGGAAGATAAACATGGTCCACCTTTTAAATGATCTGTTAAAAGACCCGGAGATTTCTGAATTTACTTTCATTACCTCTTTTAGGTTTTCACCTTCATTGGGGAAAGCAGGACTTCCGTGGCTCTGAGCATTTAGTTGATGGATTTTCATACGCTGCCGAATTACATCTCGTCCATTGGAATGCCACCAAATACAAATGCTTAGACGATGCGTTAACGAAAGAGAAAGGTCTGTGTGTACTGGGTGTGTTTCTTAAACTTACTAATGCATATGGACACCACGCCATAGATGCGCTGACAGAACTATTGCCTGAAATCCAATACAAAGGTGAAAGATTTGAGACAAGCTACAAATTTGATCCTTACAGCCTCCTGCCGCCAAGCTCTAAACTCTACTGGACCTACGAAGGATCCTTGACCACTCCTCCTTGCACGGAAAACGTCACCTGGATTATCTTCAGGGATCCCATACCGATCCATGTCAAGCAGCTTAACAACTTTCGCAAGTTAAAGGCTGTGCCATTTTGGGAAGGGGAAAAGTCCCATTTTGACGACCCAATGAGTGCTCAGGGGCCTCAGACTTCTGGTGCCGGTGCACCAACTATTGGAAACAATTTTAGACCTGTTATGCCTTTGGGTGCAAGGACTCTTCGATCATCTTTCAGTGATATTAGCCTATGAAGGTATATCCCTATCTTGCAGGACTAAGTACAGAGCTATTTTTGCAAGCGACTGTGGCTTCATGATTTAAAATGCATAGACGCATTCGTATACTGTAAGAAAAGAACGGACTTTGAAGCAAATTACTCAACAATTATTTATTGATAGCATTGTTGTTGAAATAAATTAGGTTTTCTTTACTGTATCAATATGTAAACTACTGTTTGTAAATTCATAAATGTATGTAAAGTAACAAGATGTTAGTTTATAAACTGATTGTGACGTCGAATATTATTTATTGTGTAAGAAAAAAGATTGGAGCTATAGATGAGAAAGAAGTTTAAAGGATTTTCATATTCTTTATATTTATTTACTTTTTTCATTTATCTTATGAACAGTTAAGGGGTGGCATTGGACGGCTAAATAAGTCTAGTTTTTGAAGTTGACATTTCAAGAAGTACTGTTCTGTGGAAGCTGTTCATTTAGGTTTCGGTACCATTCATTTCAGTCCAAATTTGCTTTAGTCTCAGTCTATTTCAGCCTCATTTATATCGGTAGCATATATTTCCGTCTCATTCATTTCCCTCTCATTTATTTCAGTCTCATTCATTTCAGTCTCATTCATTTCAGTCTCATTCATTTCAGTCTCATTCATTTCAGTCTCATTCATTTCAGTCGCATTCATTTAGTCTCATTCTTTTCAGTCTAATTCATTTCAGTCTCATTGATTTTCTGTCTCGTTCATTTCAGTCTCATTCATTTCAGTCTCATTCATTTCAGTCTCATTCATTTAGTCTCATTCATTTCAGTCTCATTCACTTCGGTCTCATTCATTTCAGTCTAACTCATTTTCTGTCTCATTCATTTCGGTCTCATTCACTTCGGTCTCATTCATTTCGGTCTTATTGCAGATAACACACATGTCAGTAACAAGTTTTTGGTCAATCGTGTTTTTATGAGAAACACGTAAATTGTAAGAAATTGGCACATTCTTTTTCAGAGCTATTGGTAACGCAGAGCGAAATAGCACGTGATCTCTCTCCATCAGATTAATTATGGCTGTTACTGCCTTAGCGTCTGGTCTCCTGCTCTACACACAACCCACACATAAACCACATCACCCATCCACAAAATCTTTTAACTGGAGAATCTTTCTTTTCCTCAAACGTTTATTTCTCGACATCATCTTTCACAAATCATCTGTTGTTTAATGAGAAGATAAGTACCATTCCAAGAGATAAAAAGATCATCAATTTTAGTTATCATTTGTATCTAGCCATAAAAATATTGACGATGACCAATATTGGTATAGATCATAAGTCAGGTTCTGGTGCAGTAATTTTGCCATTAAATTTTTTTGATTTTATAAGATTTACCCTTTTTATACAATTTGATAAACATTGACTGGTTGTGAGGTGCATTGGTTTGAAAAGATTCTGTAAAAATGGAAAAGCATGTTATCGATAGGCTTCAAACAAGTGAACCACGCATTTTTGTCTTGCAATTTTTGGAGGTTAGCTTTTAAGCCTGTAAAAGGTGATAGGGAGGTTTCCACATTGCCAGCTCTTCGAGGTTTTCAACGTGGTCAACGCTAAACATATTAAGGAATGGAAAACTAAATATTTTAAGGAAGCTCTTATCTAAAAATTAAAAAGTATATACTAATAACTAGTAATATCTATAGATGTATAGAATCACAGGAAATTAGAAGTCCTTAAAATTACTTCTATTATTCTAAAAAGTTGCTGTTTCAAGTTCCTCAAGTGTTAGACCTTTCTGCTGTCTTTATAGACCTGCATGCATTGGAGATATAAAATGAGGCAGAAGCAGCTTGGTTATTTTTCTTGAACAGCAATGCATAATGATATTTTAAATCGATCCGAAGGGGCAAAACAATATTCATGACTTAATATGACATAATTTGTTAAGAAACCAGGGAGGTTTGATCTTCATCTCAATGTATCACTGGAAAATGTTTCCCTAAATTTACTTGCAGTGTAATTGTATTTTCCAAATATTTTGTTAAAACCACATTTTGAAGTAGCATTTCATCTTGGCTAAATCATTGCTGGCTACCTGCAAGTAGTGTTTAATTTCTGCCTGTATAATAATCTTTAGAACAAATCATGCTGGATGAACCTAGCGGTAACGATATTTCATTACAACCCATGATAAGCAGATGCACCTAACTGTTGGTCTACTGAAACTAAATTGCAGTGAACCATATGAGGATTTGTGCATTTTCTTCTAGATACATAAATGAATAATTATGTATGGGCCAAACTCTTGTGATCTGAGCTAGGAAAAGAAAATATTGCCATTTCGTGACTCTTGAATAGTGACTGACTCATTCTTGCTGGAAAAAAAAAAATTAACCTGAAAGACATGGAACCAAACTCAGTCAGAGGATCTTCGATTGCCGACATCTAATCAGAGAATATCTAACAAATCACACTTCACCATATTATTTCTTTACATTTCTTTGTATATCTATTATGACATATTATTTTTTCGTATTTCTTTATATATCTATTATTATATATTATTGCTTTACATTTCTTTATGTTTCTATTATGATATATTATTGCTTTACGTTTCTTTACACATCTACTATCATATATTGTTTCTTTACATTTCTTTATGCATCTATAATCATATATTAATTCTTTATATTTCTTTATCTATCTATCATTGTATATTATTTCTTTATATATCCATTTATATATCTATAGCCAAAGAAGTTTTCGTTCTATCGTTTCATCATGAACCCGCTGCCCGAAAAAACATTGTTTGACCAACCCCTAAGCCTCACACGCTTACGGCAAGAAGGAGTCAAATATTACGTTTCTGATTTGAGAAGGCTCTTAACCAAATGTCAATGATAATGCAGAAATCATAGATTACAAAGCTTTGGAAATTAGGGAGAACATGCTGTGTTTTGGCACTTTTCTTTTCGGGTCAAACATAGTATGCTACATTCTTAATATTGAGCCTGTAACCCGTTAGAACGAGTTTACTTTAAAATTGCATTTTCTGCAACGGTTGTGCGACATCAGGTTTTCAGCAAAACAGTCAAAAGAAAAATGCAGGTGTTAGACGGAATTCAATCCATTGATGGTACCTGCAAAATGGGCGCTTGTAAACTAGATATTGGAGTAGTTTAAGCCTTCTCTCTTGATGATACGATTTGAAAGAAAACGAGCTGATAGTAGGCAGATAGGCAACTCATTTCTTTTCACCAAGACTTTTTTATAAACAATGGAAGTTTTGCGAGGAGGATATGGCCCGTCTTCCAACCGACTGTTGTCTCACAGTCGAGAAATCCATAAATCTCCAGTTCAAGAGAAAAGCGCTCGGGGATATTCTACACATGCTGCAAGTAGAGCTCCATTAGCCGAAGGTTACAAAGAAGGATTTTCCGTACAGAGTACAAAATGTCGCCTGCTGGACGAGAGCAAACTTTCACAGATGGATAATTCGCAGCAGTCCTTTGCTGTGATGGAAAATGGTCACCTTCGACCTGCAAACGAGGCTGAAAAGGAAGTTATTCGCTTACAACAAAAGATGTCAAGACTTCAGGGAAGAATTGCAAAACTGCAACGGAAAGTAATCCAGCTTCAAGGTTTAGGAGCGGAAAGATAGTAATTTATAAGAAAAATATGTAGAATAACAACGACGAAACTGATTTTCCACGGTTTCTTCCAAAGAACGATATAAAAAGAACATTTATAAAACCAAGCGGCACCTAAAGTTTTAGGAATCAAATACAAATTGCCTTTATTTTGTTACTATGGATACCTTTCATCGATGTTATGACTTTTCGATTTGCTTAAGCGTACAGCAGACAATTTTCTCAGTAGCTCTACTGAAAACGATAAAAATAAATCATATATTTGTGGAACCCAGAGGTTATTACATCATACTAAGGCACTGCAAAGATCTGGACACATTTTATACTGCCCCGGATTGCCAAGTATTTTTACATTTCATGATTCAGGGAGATTGTGTGACAATGTCTTTATTCGAGTATCCTACTTCCGTATTCTTTGCTTAACTTATGTCTGTTTTTGTTGTATTGTATTTTTATAATTTCTGTCATGCAACACTTTTATGATTTAAGCTGGCATAAGAGAATCCAAAACGGCTGTACCAAGCTGAGCGCAGTTCCGGACAAAAGAATGATACATAGACTGATGTTTAAAATATTAAACATTAGACAAGAAATCAGGCTAAGCGGAAAAGTAGTACTAAATTGTATAAAGTATTGGTGGTGACTTATAGTCCGACCGGTCAAGCAGGTCTTCATCAGAGTACAAATTTTATGTCTTTTAAACTGTGGCAATAAAGATAATTTAAATATTGTTGTCATTGAAGGCAAAGAGAACGTGCGGGATTTCGTGTGTGTTACATGTGATAAAGGGATGCGCTAGTGCAAGCCAATGATAGGGTGGAGCAATTATTCAAGAGATGAAGGGGCATAATGTTGGAGAAAATAAAATTTTAAAAAATATTTAAAAAATATGTGTAATGAAAATATATTTGTTTAATGTTTAACAATTTTATAATTCATCTCGGGGAAGGAGTGTGAAATAAGTGCCTCTTAGCTCGGTTCTATTGCCACTGATGATACGTATTGATTGCAGTAACTAGTAATTTTTCCGATCATTTCCTTAATCATCTAAAAAATCCAGCATCATAAATCTGTATGATGATTATCATAATGAGGATAACAATGTAGAATATAATGACAAGAGGGAAGAGTAGAAGATGAGGAGGAGGGGGAAGAGTATGAGCACATGATAGACAATTACTGTATAATTCTTGGTAAGACTGTTGCCTTGCCGTGGGCTGTTGTTGTTAAGTGAAATCTGGCAACTTTAAAATCAAGCAGCAAGATTTATCAATCGATACAGCACACAAAATGAACCATTGACTAACTAGTACAAAACATAAAAATCATTTTGAGGAAGCGATTCTTTTTGCCATAATGCCAAACACTAGTCACGGAAATTTCTGGAGTAAATATACTACGCAATAGCAAAAAGTTAAAGGAAATGATAGAATTATATTAAGTGTTTTATTATCTTCTATGTAGATGACAAATTTTGGGCAAATTAAGCCGTTGGAAGCAAACAGAAATGTTAGTATCCTCCTATAAAACTCCAGGGGCTCCACCCTACTCTTATTGTTACTGACGACAAAGATGGAACCAACTAATTAACGTTCATGGCACTTATAGACACAAATAGGTAACTCCTTGTTGCTCTTTAATATTTTGTAAAGGCTGCCTTCACGACACGATACTTAAGGTAGGATATATTTTGCCATGTAATCAAGGTAAACTATTTCTGTCACTACTCCAGTTAACTTTATTTTGTCATCGATTCTTAACAAAAATTATTCTTAACAAAAATTAAGTCGCTATAAAACTAGCGACCGTTAGGTAATCTCTCTAGAAAGTGGCTACTCTGACAAAACCGTCGATTTCTTTGCACTAAAAAGAGAGAAGTGGATTTCTGTAGAACCAAGATACGTCTATATAATAGTCTATAACTCTTAAAGTACTTGTTAAGTTTAGCTCAGTTTTATATCATTTCGTTCTTCCTTGCTTTTATCTCCCCCTTTTTATCCCTCTTATCATCA
>JAAAKL020001269.1:0-31983 GCA_010016065.2 Carybdea cf. marsupialis auct. non (Linnaeus, 1758)
ACGTACATATAACAGTTCTTTATTATATTTATCTGTTTATGTGTTTACTTTTCTTATCTTATTCATCTACTTATTTTGTATGATATGTCTTAAAAGATTTTTACTCAAAATTTGACACTTTGGCATGAAATTTTAATGTTTGGAGGGGGCATGCCCCCGGCCCCCTCTGGATCCGCACCTGCTCTGCATGCATAATGAAATAAATCTTCAATTGGGTCAGTTTTCTTTAAAAAATTCTATCGACTATTAAGTAACTTTTAGGCCTAAATAATAAAAAATCCAATATTTGAGTCGATGTACAGCCAAGTATTTTAACTTACCATTATCTCTACCGCAGCAAAAAATCAGTTGGGAAAAACAGCTCCAGGCGTTAAAAGCGCGCGAAACACGAACCATGAATTTTATTACAAGTCTCAACATAGAAACGAGGCATCACAAACAACTACCAAGAAATTCAGTCTTTGCTGCTCCAAACATTGATTTGATGGTATATTACGGTATTAGATCAATGGTTCCAATGAAAAAGCTCTTGAAAAAGGCCCTTCCTCTATTTCCAGCCACAGTCTCATAAACACTAAACACGTAAAATGGCGGACGACGAAAACACTATTATACAATTCTGTTCTCTTACTTGTGCAAATAGAGAAAATGGAATCAGATATTTAAGGGAATGCGAGTGGAACATTGAAGTAAGTGCCGATGTACCCAATTTTACCATTTGCCACAGATACAATGTAAGCTCTTTTCCATTTGAATCCACAATAAACTAGACCATCTATACACAGATTAAAATTCGGTGTAATAAAGGACTCACGTCAGGCTAACTGTTCAACTCAGTGGACTTACCTTGCCTACATTCGACAAGCTAAATGTTTGTTTATGCCGTCTCTTGCCATGATATCCCTATGGTATATATATATATATGTATATATATATATATGTATATATATATATATGTATATATATATATAATATACATTTTATATGTATGTGTGTACTATACATATATATCCATATATGTACCGGTATATACACACATCAGGAAATAGACAACCTTGGTATTGACATTTCTTATAACCAATGGAGACACTGAAACAGAATCTGGGATATGAGCACTTTCCTACATAGTTTTTTGACCATACCCTTCAGCTTGGACTGTCTTAAAATGAATCTAATTTGCTCTCATTGAGTATTATCCTACAAATAAGACATTTTAAGCTTATAATGTTTAGTTTCATAAGTTGAGATCGCCTGCTAAGTAAATACACGTACACCAACAAAGCTGAACGGTAACTCTGAATTCAGCTTTCTCTGGTTTGTGTAGACCCATATTTTTGTATATTGTAATAAATGCTTGTAGAGGGTTTGGAAGTAACTGATGTATATGGAGCTGCCAAGCATGTATGTCATAGGGTGCAACAGAATGACTACTCGCACCCACTATGCCTCGGAGCAGCTTTGATTAAGAGTTAATCAGTTTATTTATAAAACGTTTTTGAGTGTGATTGTGATTTCATCTTATGAAAACACTGAACAGTTTAACCTTATTTTCATATTCTTCTTTTGTTATTTGTGTAGAGGGCACTTGATAAGTTCTTTCAGAATGAGGAGTGCAAGGTATGTTTATATTTGTAGCCAAAATGCTAATCCTGCAGCATTGTTATACCACAATGACAAGATGGATCAGAGCTGGAAGTAGGAAAGCTAGATACTTCACTGATCTTAAATAGCATATCAGTGTCTCAGAGTAGATTCTCTTATATGAGGTTATGGTAAATTTTGGGGCAGTTTTTGATTGTAGGTATTGCTCTGTGACATTGCACTTATTCAGTATGATATCATATCATATCATATGATGCGTTTTTGTTCAGATTAAGTTTGTTTGTACCTGGATAGAAGTTAGTTTTGTATACTTTAATGAAAATGAGTTTGCAAGTGTGTATAACTGATTTTACCAACTGGTTGTTACATGCTAAGGCTGATTTTTACTCTTTGATTTTGGAGTCATGCAGTTTTACCTAACATCCTTAGCCTCTCTAGTCTAGGATTTAGACCTCAGATTCTCCATGTTGTATTATGAACTGTACTGTTGGTTCCTATGCACCCTTATGTGCAAGAGACCGTAAACATGCCCTGATGATTAAAGTGTGTGATTTCAATTTATGTGGAAATAATGAGCACATGTCATAGCACAAGTGAGTTGTTATACATTTGTTTACAGTCAGAAAAAATGAAACGAAGGATAAAAAATTTATTAGCTCTTAAAGAAGCTTATGGCAGCACACAAACATATTAGTACCTTGTAGACATGGCTTTTATCACATTATTTACTGCTGTGATGCAGTGGTCTGAGGAGAGTTCAGGGATCTCAGAATTGATTAATTGTTAGGAAGTTGTTGAGTCTTCTCTTAGAAAGGAGTACACAAAGATATCTTATCATAATAGGATAAGATAAGATAGTTTTGGGGCAACAATTTCCCTGTTTTCCCCTAGATGTAATTTTGGCAAGTGATATCTATACAAAATTATATTTATTGAATGTCAATAAATCAACCATAATGATATTATTAACTGTGCATGGCAGTTTTGTTACTTACGTGACTTATATGCTGAATCCATTGGGATCCTTGCACACTTCAAGTTGACAAGACTTCTCTATTTTGCCTGGTCTTGCTATATGTTCAGCTGTCTGGAGTGGCAGACCCACATCTGCCTGGATCAGATCATTCCATCTCATGGGTGGCAGTCCCCTGGGCCATTTTCTTATTAAGTCATTATTCACATGCGGCAATTTACTCAAAAAAACCAGCATTGGAAAGGGTCTGGTATCAGCTGCTCAGATGCAATAAATATGTAAGAAACGTTTTGTTACTTTTGATCAGGGAGATGTTGACTTAGCCAGACAACTTGAAGATGGTGGTGAAAACAAGGAGTCAAGGTTAGTGGTCAGTTTTAGTTGACCTCAGTAGACTTTTTTACATTTGTACAGTAGAAAGAAAGCCAGAGGGCATGGTGTGTAACAATCTCTAATGTTTGATACATCTTCATGATTGCAGCTACCAATCTTTCAGACAGGTACTTATTTTATGTAAAAGCCTTTGTGGATGACATTTGGAATGGAGACAAATATGACTATCATTTCTTTGTTTTACTTATTTTCCAGCTCTTAAGACCTATATGACATGTTAAGTTTGAGCTTTTACAGCGTAATTTTAAAGTTGGGTTATATTTGAAATAAGTAAGGAGACTTTAGCATACCAAGGGAGTCAAAGAGGGGTAGGTAATTATTAGTTTCAGTATTTACTTATGAAGAACAATTTTTCTACATGATATTAAATAGAAAAAGTAAAATGAAAAATCATATCAGTTCCTATAATGATGGAACAAATCAGCAACAAAAACATCACCCAAGTCTGGAAAACATTGCAACTTACTTCACAGAAAACTTGATATCCATTTTAACTACTCCCCCAACTATCCACCTTGGAATTTTCTCCCTCTTCTACATTCCCAAGTATAAGTTGCTTAGTGTAACTATACAATTTCCAATAGGGATAATGGACATGGTCAAAGTTAAACGCAGATATATATAAATTCATTAATGAAGATCAATGTTATCTGCCACATATATCCAATAAGAGCCATATTGTAAGTTTCTCACCTTCCTTTATTTACAGCTCAGAAAAGAATCAATTTCTGAAACTTATCTCATGGAACATTGATGGATTGGATGAAGAGGATACACTACTTCGGACTCTAGCTGTATGTCATACCATAAATAAAGAGATGCCCCTTGTAGTATTTCTACAGGAGGTGGTAACGGAAACACTGGAACTCATAAAGAAGCAATGTAAAGAGTGAGTTGGCTACAATTTAATTTACCTTTAGGTAGTTAGTCCTGTTAATTGTGTGAACTTTGTTAAATAACGCAGTAGCTACTCTTCTAAGTGCATATCTATGTGTTTTATCATGTTTAAACATCTCATTTAAGTAACAAAGTCGACTTACTACTTGGTTTTTGCAATATGAGAAACCTTATTTAATTTTATTAAACTTTATTAGTAATAACAAGTGCTCTTTTCAGTCAAGTATCATATGGACATATGGCTATTGTTTCTAATATCTTGCAGAACGTTTGAAGACGCATTTATCAGTATCCATAGTGGAAATACTGACATGTAAATGCTTTATGTTAGATAAAACAAGTAGTTGCTACCTAAAAGCCGACACTTGACTATGTTACATGGGTGATCAGATCTGGGTGATCAGAAAATATGAAGTTTCACAAACTTTAAGTATCTTGATGTTGAAAAGAAAGACCTTATTTATTTGTATAGATTCATGCGATATCCTTGAAATTGTTTTTCCTTTATCAGTGATATGTAAGATTTTGTGTTTCCTTTATCAGTGGTATGTAAGTTTTTTTAAGTAAATTACACTAGCCCCTGAGTATTAATATTTTGTGTTTCACCTAACCTTAAATATTAAATGGATTAGAATTAAACCCTGATCAATCAACTTGCAGTGTTAATAGAGTACCCCTGGCCCGCCATGTATCACTTTTACTTTGCTAGAATCTCCTTTCATCAACAAATATGAAATAATAAAGTTTCATATATTTTCTTATTATTCCAGCTATGATGTGGTATGGCATCAGGAAACAGTGTATTTTTGTGCCATCCTTTACTTGAAGTCATCTGTGAAGCCCGTTTCTGCTAAGCATGTAATAACATTTTCTAACTCGAACATGGGACGGTTTTTACTGATACAGCAAGTTTTTATTTGCGGTACACCATTCTGCCTTATGACCACTCATCTTGAGAGCACTAAAGATTGCTCTAGGAAAAGGAAGTCTCAATTGAAACAATGCTTTGATTTTATATCTCGAAACAAAGTTGAACAAATCTTTCTGTTTGGAGGGGATCTCAATTTACGTGATGCTGAGCTCGCAGATGTGGGAGGTATTCCTGCCGATATGCAAGACGCTTGGGAAATGGCTGGATCTCCGGACGAAGCTAAGTATACCTGGGACATGGCCAAGAATGATAATTTGGCATTACCATTTAAACCACGATGTAGGTTTGATCGCATTTATGTACAATCTGTAAACTGCAGAAACATCATCCCTAAGAGTTTTGCAGTTGTTGGATGTGAGAGATTATCTTCCTGTGGAAGATTTCCAAGTGATCATTGGGGATTGTTATTTGAATTCGACGTAGATTTTACCTCTGGCTGATGGTGGTATGCCTTAAAACAGATGGAATTAAATTGTCAGGAACGTCACAAGAATATTATTATTATCTTATTAAAAGTTAAGCCAGTTTTGTAAAATTGTAATTTTATCACCTTGTTGGTTGTTTACGCAACGTTAGAGACTGGAAGGTTCTTCCCAATTAAAGGAATAAGAATTTCCCATAGACACAATAACTACGATGTAATACGTCGTTTTTCTTAGAAAGAAGAAATAGTTAAGGGTCTATAGATCAGCACGTGATCATATGGTGCGATACTACGATTTATGTGTGTTGTCGTTGCGTTAAGTTTGTTCGTAATGAAAAGAATATTATACTTTTATTGTCGGTAGAGCAGCTAACTATAACTAAGGATAATATTTTGTTCTAAGTGGACTTGTATGTTTTGAGTATCGTTCGCGCAACAGTTTTTAAGTTTTAAAAAATGACAATTTCTTGGAGTTGTCCTAGCATGCGAAACTGTCGCCCCAGTTTGCAGCCGTGCAGCAGTAGATGAGGTCTGTTTGAATGAACCCAGACGATTTCTAGCAGAAAAGTTAGGCCCCATGGTCGCTTAAGAACTAGTGCGTATGATATCCAGCAGGAGATATAGGGCAGCAAAGAAACACTACTCCAAGACGTCTACTAGTACCTGTCCTGTATCAAATTTAACAAATAATGATAAATTTGAAAGATTCTCTGATATTACAGTGGTTCTTTGACCAGGCGTAAAATGGAGTCACTGTCTCAGTTCTCGACATCATTTAAGAACGAACATCCGTTTTTAGTTCCCAAATAATCGTATTGTTAATGTAATAATCAAATATCTGCTTTTGTCAGGGGAGTTCTTAGCCGCCATTGTCTAGTATTCTTTCCATGAAGCAGCAGTAACAGTACATTTAACTTAAATTGAGCAACTTTTATATCCTTATCCCTCCACGCTAACGTAAAGAAGTAACGGTAATATAAAGTATCATAAAATAAACTGTAGCAAACTGTCTTTGCAGCAGTTACATCTGCTATTTCTTATTTCCTAGTTACTGTTTCTCGAAGAGTTGCTTCGAGTTTTAGCGGTCTATAAGAGTACAGGCGCTAAGAACCACTGCTACTTACCATTTTCCAGTGAACTAGTCACAACTGTGTTTGTCACATGTTCATCTAGAAAAGGAGGTAACAGTGATGGGAAAAGAGCAAAGTTTCTGTGATTCATTCGTTAAGTTTGGATTTTTTAGAATCGTCTCAAAAGACACCGAAAGCCCACAATGCGTATTTTGCATGAGAGTTCTATCTGTCGAATCTATGAAACCATCCAAGCTAAAAAGACACTTTTAAACACTGTACACACTGCATCTGTGCGGTACATCCATATCGATGTCTTCAGGGGTGAGTTTCTGTGTTGTTTTGATCTTCCTTCCAGGATACGAGGAAAAGATATTTATCAAGCCATTGATACTTTTTTCAAGGCAAACAATATCAAATGGGAATTCTTGTGTAGACTTTATACAGATGGTGATCCAGCCACGCTGTGTTATGCCCCATGGTTGCAAGCTCTTGTAAAGAAAATGGCATCCGCTTGCACGATAGCCTATTGCAAGGTACGTCGTGAAACCCTGGCTTCGTAGAAGTTGTCGTCTGAGTTTAAGAAAATTCTTAAGCTGGTGATCAAGCTTGGTTGCACGACAAAATCGATTGCACTCGGAGCACGCTTTTTCCGACGGCGTTGTGAACAAATGGATGCTGATCTTCAAAATGTCTTGTTCCACACACTGAGGTAAGGTGGCTATCGAAAGGCAACATGCTTAAGCAGGTCCTCTAAGTACGGGTCCAGTAAAGAGACTTTTCATACTCAGGAAAAAGGAAAGACTAGTAAATTTTTTTTGCGCGATGATGTGGTACCATTACCTTACCAAGGTTGAATGAGTTGAACCTCTCCTTGCAAGGAAAAGAAAAGGCGATCATAGATTTCGTCGATGTGCGTTTACCATTTCAAGCGAAGTTAAAACTGTGGGAAGGGAAAATGGCAGTGGGTAGGACTGCAATGTTTCCTGTCCTCAATGAACTCCTTGAAGACCCTCAGGATAAGTGTCTTGATGACAATGTCAAGTTGCAGATTATCAACCATCATCTCTACACAATGGATTTGCCAAATACTTTTCTAATTTAACAAGAGAAATTTGGCTTTTGCCATAAGTCCGTATCTAGTCTCATATAACAACGTTTATAACATGTTCAACGGCGGCAATGACATTCAAAATGAGTTTATCACCCCACGAAATGACAATGTAAGATGCCTTCAAAAATAAGACCTTGTCCGAATTTTAGGTAGCAATGATGTTGTCATATCCCATGGTTGCCGGTACAGCCATTCGCCATCTTATATCCTTTCCATTGACGTATCTCTGGGTTTTCGGCGTTGCTGGGGATAAACACCAACCACAGCAAGAGGCTAGAAGTTGACCCAGATCTGAGATACGGTCTATCAACAACGATGCCACGGGTAGCAAAAATGGTCACGAAGATGCAGCACTACCCATTTTATACTGACGTAAGTAACTGGTATCTCCACTAGTAATTGCGTTACGTTGTAATGCGTAACTTGTTTGTAAAAAGCTAGATTGAACAGAATTTGTCATATTTCTGCTCTGGTCAATGTTGCCGACAGGAAACATTAATATCGGTGTACAGATCCCGATTTTGATGATAATTGACAAACCTCTTTTTGCCATTTATAGTAGGGTTGCGCTAGGTATGTTTAAAAGAAATTATAAGCGGCCGTCGGTTTATTTTGGTTGCCAATAGGTGTCGCTGTGCGATCAAGGTTGAAAAGCCCTGGAATAAAGGACAGCCGGTTAAACGGCGTGTTGTGGAGTATAACAAAAGGTGATTGTCAGCAACCTGAAAGAGGCGTAATACCTGGTACACAGATTCACATGCCGCTGTGAAAGGGAGCATATAGGCCGTACGTGACAGACATTGCAGGGCCGAGTCACGCAACATGTGGTAACCGTCATAAGCAAACGTAGTCAAGTATAAAAACGCTCAGCTAGTTGCGTTTGCAAAGCTAACGCCATATTCCCAAGACATTGCTCAGAAATTGGCCGACATTTGATTGGAGAGGAGGATTGCGCCGACAGCCACTAATAGAATCTATTCAAGTTTTTCAGCATCCATTTCATATTTTCGCACTGGAAGCCGCATTTATCAAGAAACATGCATTTGCTCTGGCGGCGAAGGAGCGTACGCATTTTTCAATAACATTGGTGACCAAAAACATTGTTGTTTTATGCAATAAAGTTGTACAATCCTCGTTTCCTGTAGGTTCCAACTAAACTGTTCTGTCTTTATTTCAAACGATTGCTTTGAGCAGTGTGTGGCGAAAACGGTTACCAAAACAAAACCACTACTAAACCCTATTTTCACGTATTGTACCACTTAAAGACTTGAGATTACTTTTTGGAGGCAACCAATCGTTTGCATGAGAACTGTATTAATTTTATACAATGTAATGTTTGCTGTCAAATAAGTCTATTTCTTTCTCTCCTGAGTTATGGATACCTGGAAGGTGTTTTAAAAATCAGTGGTGCAGTATGCGAGAAAAGAATGGTGCGGGGATAATTAGAAAACAGCGCTGATTTGAAGTAATACAATAACTTGAAAAGCCAATTCGTCTTTTTGGATCTATACATTACCTAACTCCCCAGGATGTAAAGGATTTGCTTAACCAACCAACAAGTTTCCAATGAAGCGGGAAAGCGACCATGACACAAAACGCTTTGGAAATAGTAACATTTGACTTCAGATGTCTAAAGGTAACCCTGGAATAAGCTGTTTCTCAAATTGCTAGAACTTTAGAGCATATAGTGTTTAAACTAGAGGCGTTTAAATTTCAAAGATCTCTGGTCAAAACTCTGTTGATATTCCTTGGATCGTCATGTTGGAAACCAGCAACAAATAATAGGGTTTTGGTAAAGAGATTTAAAACTTTGAAAGCTCGTATCTCGGTGTTGGGAAAAGGCAACACTCTTAATTTTGACCATTGACGTTCTTACTTATAGGGCAACATGAAAATCGAGCAATTTTTCCATAATTTAAACATTTTCAAAATGACGATGTCACAATTTCCCTACGCTTTTGGTAGAGTGAGTAAGATATTTTTTTGGATTTTCCTTCCAAAGCTATAACTAACGAGCCTTTATTTCGAAGAAGCCGCAGTCGCTGATTATTGTGATGATCGATTTCTTCATAGATATGAGCCTGTCAAGACCTAGCTATTTAGGACCTGCTAAAATTTCATTATGATAATTAGTTGTCAATCAACTTAATCTATTTGTTACACACTTTTCAAAAATAAACAATTAAAACTTTTGAATTGTCCAAAATTATTTTACAAAGTAGAGAATTTTCTCCGAAAATTGTTGAGTAATTATTTACCTTTCATTCGTCATAAATTTTCAAAAATATCGACAGAAAACGACTATGATGATTCTCTATTTGAAAACTGACATTGGAGACCTGACCTAGAAAATTTTGATGGGATAGCATTTGCGAATCAACTCAAAATTTGGGGAAAATGCCTCGATGACTTACTTCTTAATTTTCTATCCTACGTTTCCTTCATAGCAGGGAGAGCTCAGACAGAATACATCTTTGTATAACCAGATATTATGAAACACAATCAATGTGTTTCATTAACTCTGGTATAACAATTGGTCCTGCCCTTATACTAGATCGTATCACATGATAGTTTGTGAAGACCAGGACCGTAACTTTCATGTTATCTAGTCTCCAAATTTTAAGTGGATTTTGACAGAGATTTAACAAAGTGCTTCATAATCTCTGATTTTGATGAAGAGGAACTCATTTTTAGTTGTTTAAAAAGTGAACAACGATACGAGCAACAAGAACGGAAAGAGAATATGAAGGAAGAGTTATTGCTGATGATTTTATTTTCTATGTTGTGCTGATTATTTTCCTCGTTTGACATCTTAAACTACGAGATTGAAAAATGAAAACGCCACAAGGTGAATGTATTATGCAACGACATGTGACAGTCTGGGAAAGGGATATGAGAACTGCAAATATTTCTACAATGGTTGTAAGGGGTGCGTTTGTAATGAATAACTCCTGTGCTGTAAAGCTTCAAATGAACGACGCTACCTCTTAGAGTGTTCCTCACAAAAAAAACATTTCTCTTACTTCTCATAAAGACTAGGTAACTGCCCCCTTGAATAAACGATCCCCCTCCCACTGACAAACACAAGTTGAGGGAAATGAAATAGATTGTCCGTGGCTTTTAATGGGAACAGCCGTTCTTTTAACAAGAAGGGGGAAGCCGTATGACATTATTCACAGTATATTTGATAAAATGAACATTACGAATTTATGAGAGACATCGATCTTCATCAGAATATGGAAATTTCTGCTTTATTCTCATTTTGAAGAGAACTTTCGTTACTGGAAAATGTGGCAAATATTAAACGTTATTGACAACAACGGGGAGATACAATGGTCATTTTGGCTCATTTCTCATGAATTAAAGTATCTTAACACACTCCCTTAATACACAATCCTTCGTTTTCCTTGGTCTCAAGTCAATATTGCAGCTGTCACAATACCTGGTAACTCCACATCGTTACGTATTTGATCTGCTCAGTGCTATGGAGGCCTACCGTGGAGCCTCTTACCAAGAAAATAGTTTTAGTCCGACTGATAAACTACACTTTCAGAGCCTCTTCTGATGATCCTGGAAAGCCAGTTCATTCTTCTTTTCCTGATATTTTCTATCAATTCCAAAGTAGACATTGAAATCTGATCAAATATCCCACTGACTAGCCCATTTTTCTTAACATGTCCCTTGGCTGTTTTGATGGTTAAATCTTGAAGAAGTGCCATCTTCTCTTGAAGGGGAAAATGTATTGAACAGCGATAGTTTGATATATTATTCAATCAACCTCGCTTTGGAATGCTTTCGCTTTTGTCATCTAAAAAGCATGTTGTTGAGACTAGGATAATCGTAATTTATTGTAATTTATGATTACTTTCATATCGTAATCTATATCACAACATACTTGTTTCCAACTTGGTGGAAAATTCGCTTGCAAAAATACCCTGCACTTTATTCTGCGTAAAATAACTTGTTTGACGAAACTCATCTGTGCTTGCATAATACAAATTCTTAGGCTGGGGTTAGAACAATAATAATAAAGGAAATTGGCCTTAAAAAGGGGAACAGCTGCAGGTTGCCTTTTCGGGATATTGTGGGTAAGGCACCTTTGGGTAAGAGAAGGGGGTCGAGTTAGGATGGGGGTTAGGGGCAGATACTTTTCCATATCCGATCTTGATCAAGTTTAATCATGAGGCTAGAATATTTACGTTATCGATAGGTAGAGGTCATTAACATATTTTAAAATTATTTCGTGGTTTTATCTACTGCATTTTAGCAATAGCTTAAAGTGTTATAGAGAGGATTTGAAAATATCAAGTTTGAAGAATTTCTAGAGGAAAGTAAAATGTCGCCACTGGGATTCGAACACTGGACCCAAGCATTCGCGGCGTGCTGCTCGTTGTGGACTACGGCCTCTAAAAAGACTGGATCGAACTTCCCATTGTTTCCAACTACGAAAACGTGTAGTCACGAGCAATGGTCCCCATTAGTTAAAATAACTTGGGAAGGTCCGTCATGTTATGTAACATTGTTTATAAGCTTCGTTTGACGGAGAGACAAATGGCGTCCAACGACTGACCTCAGTGTAATTCAGAAGATGCTCGATCCAGTGTTTTTTTTAGAGATCAGTGACTACGAGGCGCAGAAATTGTCATAAACCAGGGCATGTTGTTATGTATGTTTATCATGCTTCTCTATGTTATGTAACCCTACACTTCGTTACCACTTTCTGTAATCAATCAATCATGCCATATCTTGCCATTTACCAATTTCATATCATCTCCAATTACAGTATATAAATACTTATGACTTCTTTAGATTGTATTCTCGTATGTTACTACTCTACATCACAATATGCTGTATTACTTTGGCTTTCTCATTTTAATTTTACTTTAGTAACTTTGAGCTACAGGTGCCATGATATCCTACCCTAGGTTCTAGTTATCACATCAATCAGTTTATATATTATGGTACTTCTCGATGTCTTACTTTAAAATCAAAATTGAGAACATCGGGGCATGTAGAGATTTTGGTGTTTGTTCTAAAAGTTTGCAATGAAAACCACCGACCTGGGTTCAATCCCAGGACAGGAAAGCATTGACAACTTTGCTTTACTACGGTCACGGCCACAACCAGTACATGTAAAAGGAAAATACGAGACAAAAACCGTATAGGCCGGTCTCATGGATTGTACATTTATTTGATTCATGCTGAACATGCTTGAAAATACTTTGAGGGTACGATTGATATTGGTCTACTCACCCACCTCCACTACATAATGAGTAGCTCCGTTAAATGGTCAAACAGTCTAGCGTAATTAACATCAGTATCTACTGTAGAGTCCACTTTAGCAAATTTCTAGCAAAGTTTTTTAATCAAGGAATGATGTTTAGAGAAACAAATTCTCTCCAGGAAGGCATTTAATAATACATTATCCGCAATAAGTTTATAATCCAAACACTATAAACTAAGATGATTTCCACAAGAATTAAACGTTATAATTGTTCTCCTTTGAAAGCCAGTTCATTGAAGCGTACACACTAAATTGTATTCTGGTGTTAACAGAAGAATCTTATAAAAGCGAAACGGTCTCATAACATGTTCATCATAACTTGTTTAAAAACATATTCTATTTGGGCACAAGTTCAATATAAAATATATGGTCTGTACAAAATCTATATACATCAAACTATACATAACATTAAATAAAGTTTATTTAGATATCTTAGCTCACTGTTTATTTACCATTTCGTCGCGGTTACCTTCATCATGTGCATCTAGGGCTCTGGGTTGTAAAATCGTTCGTTTTCTCTTCAGCAAGAATAAACTAGCTTTAGGTTTATCACCTTGGGTTGCAATAATTTCCGCTTCGGGGGCTCGAGAAAACCGTTTTGCTACTTGTGCAGTCCGTGCATAGATATATGCCATCGTTGGAGAAAATTTAGAGGAACGTGCTGGCACTGCTTCGCACAGACGCTCACTTGAGCATTCTACAGAAAAACAGTTGTCCCCCAACATAAAGGCCAAGTCACAACTTCGAGCTATGCAGCAAATTTTCATACACTCCCGGAAATCTTCCATTTTGCCTCGATCTCGAAATTTTCCCGAAATGATTCCTCCACGAAGAGTTACGTTATACATAGTCTCGCTATTGGTACAGCTTGGATCTTCTCCGTCATGGCCCAGGCCGGGTACAATAGATGGTACTTCGTCGGGGACTGGTTCTTTACTGATAATTTCTTGGTCTTTCTTTGTATTTTCACCATTATCCACTTTCTCTTCCTCGTCGAACTGAGCTATAAAGTCGGCTTTGATCTTACTTTCACTTGATAGTTCAGGATTTTCATTTTCTAAGGGCTTTGATGCGTCATCCAAACTGCTCGAATCATTGGTAGCCTTATCTCCTTCAGTAGTATTTACCTTTGAAATACTATCCCTTCCCTTTATTGGGCCTGACTTTGAAATGTCTAGTGCACTTTTGGTATTATTTCTGCCCCCTTTACTTTTAAGGTGGTATGCAAGGGAGGTTATTGAATCTGTATCAACTGTAGAACTAGCTTTATTGTAGTTCTTACTGTAATTTGTAAATCTTGAAAGTCGATCTGAATCATCAATTGCGTGAAATTCGTTATCTTCCAAGGTGCGCGACAGATTTTGAGTTGGAAGGAGGGTCTCCTGATCTTCTGTTGCTGCTGTATGGGCAACTTCATCGTTCACAATCGCTCCTCCACTGTTGGACACTACTACCATGCTATTCGTTACGTTATGGCTGTCTGCAGTGGGTGACACTTTTAATTTACTCGGACGTCTGCTTATGTATCCTTTGAAATCTGTTTTAAGAGGATATATTATTATCCATCATTTATATTGATACAAACATTATTAAATACAATGAATGGATAGTTTAGGTTCTAGATAAATAGGTTTTTAAGATACACTTTCATGAACATCTCTTGGAACATCTGGAAGTTTCAAATCTTCTATCTCCAGTTTCCGCTCACTCTACATTAACTATATGACGCCATTTCCATATTAAATGTGTTTGTTTTTTGTGTGTGTATACTTGCATGTGTGTGTGTGTTTTTGTTTGTGTGTGTGTGTGTTTGTGATTATGTGGGTTTGTGTTTGTGTTTGTGTTTGTGTTTGTGTTTGTGTTTGTGTGTGTGTGTGTTTGTGATGATGTGGGTTTGTGTTTGTGTGCTTGTGTGTGTGTGTTTGTGTGCTCATGTGTGTTGTGTGTGGGGGTTTGTTTGTGTGTGTATTTATGGGTGTGTTTGTGTGTCTGTTATTTGTGTGTTTTTGTTTGTGTTTGTGTGTGTGTGTATGTGTGTTTGTATGTGTATATGTTTAACATCATGTGTCGCGTAGCTGGGTTTCGACATTTATAATAAGCTGTCCATCTCTATTCTACGGATTTGATCACAGATTGGAGTAAAGGTTATTTGAGTAGATTAAACAGAAGTGATTTTTCGCACTTTTATGCTCTCATATTTGCCTGACAAGTTACAAATGATTACAATTACAAATACCTATTGCTGATTTTACTTTAGGCGAAAGAGGAGATTAAGCTGAGTGTACAAATGAAATACTATGCATCAAAAAATAGCAAGATTGAGATTTAAAATGTCTATGTAAGAAAGAACAGGGGAAATGTTTCTTTAAAAATTTATAAAATTCTTGTATAATAATACTAATACATAATAAATATGAATATAGCATCTACTATATAAGCATATATACCATATACCTGAAGAAAAAATACTCTTTTTACTTAACCTAGTTTTGGAAATATTTCATTATATCTTGAAATTAAGAAGAGATTTAATTTTTAGTATGGAGTAATTACAAGAATGGTGCTTTTCTTTTCAAACTTGGACACACGATCTATAGAGCAGAGACTGAAAAGGATGTATTTTCACAGCTGACAAAATTATCCGTGTCGACATCAGTAGATCAAATGCGAGCATATTGAAACTCAACTAACGTTTGAGAGCTACGTTGGAGGGCATGTTGATTACGTCAGCCAGACCAGGTACACAGTTATCTTTATCTATCAACGGAATTCATACTACGTACTACTGAAATTTTGACAGAGAAGGGACATCTGTGGAGACAGCTTGTTTAAGTTGGAAAAGAGTCTAGGTTTAACAGAAACGAGGGAAGTGTTATGAAATGTGGGTTAATTTATCATATTGCCGGTCTCTCCTAATGCATAAAAGATGTTTCAGGGTGCTTCATTGTTCTAGTAAACATTTCTCATTCTGGGTAACGTCGTTATTACTACTTTACTTGGATTTATTTTTGCAAAGATGAGTTTTTGCGTTGATAAATGTTGACTTGGATATGGTTTCTCAAAGGTAGAATTGGGTATTTCTTCAGGACTGCATGCGATTATGCTTTTACTTTGGACATATTGGTGTTTTGGCAAGTGTTGCGTTTTGTAGAATTTCGTCCAGATTGGAGTGTGTTTCATCACCATTTTTTTGTTATGGGTCAGTCCTCTTTACCAGATTCTGCAAGGCTCTCTTTTGATCACTCATAGATATGAGAGAAAGGCTGATTCAACCGAAATTTAAAATAATTCAAACCCAATTTTAAAACAAGCACAGGGAAATCGAACCTGTGCTTGGATTTTGAGTGGAAATTTTAGCTGATGCGGACAATTTTCATTCATTGGCGTAAAGTAAATTTGGCGTAAACTTAAACATCGCGCTACTAAGCCTACTCTGTGCATTTGGCGAATATACTATGGTAGAGTGCATGTTCCGTATGGGCCAGCTAGGGCCCAATGAGCCTCATAAAAGTGTCTAAAGACCTTACAACCGTCTATCCACCACTGAAAATCACACCCACAATGTTAATTTGGAATGAGTGATATTGCAAAGGAAGACATCCCAATGCCACAGTCAGGTTTGTAAATGCAAAAGTTTGCAAATAAATATACGGCTACGTCAGCAGGAAACTAATAGCTTTTCAAGATTTGAAAACTACCGAATTTAAGAGATCTTAAAATTGGTATCAGTTGATTATCAACAACGACAATAGACAGACGAAACTTTAAAACATACTTTTCGTATTTTCTGAAGATCAAGAGCAGAGATCTAGCAAAGTCAACTCTTTATGTCTTTTTATGTTTAAACTTACGTTTCCGATTCACCTGCCTGTCCCTAAACACGTAGGCAATGCGAGGATTAAATTTCGAGGACGTCGGAGTTGGTTTCTTTTCACAAAGCTCGTCCTTTACACATTCCACAGTGAAACACGCATCTTTTAACATCATGGCTGCATTGCACAATGGATCCTGGCAGCACTTTGCGATACAAATTTCCATGCTGTTCACTTTGCCATGTGGCATAAATTTTCCTGCATTCATTCCACCACGCAATGTTACGTCATATGATATAACTCCAGCGTGACACGTACCGTCTTTTGTCATCTGATTCTTTGTTAATACTAACAAAGGAAATGAACAAATGAAGTGCGATTAAAAGCAATTGGGCATGAAGGTAATTCAACAGCTATGAGCACGACAACATGTTAAATTATTTTCATGATAAACTCAAACTTCTGTTTGTGTTCTTGTTCATGTTTCTACCTTAACGTAATAAAAGTGTAGCTCTTGTTGTGAAGTGCTGTTGATACGTAAATACCATTTTCAAAACAAACATGGCATATGCTTTTGTTGTGACATACATTGATCATGTTTCCTGGGATGTCGACTTACCAACTGAAGACCTAGCTAAAGTGATGGTGGATCGAGAAGCCAGGAGAGATAGAGTGGAATGACCACGGGCAACCTGTCCAATCCGGAAAGGTTTTTGTTGTTTCAAATGAGAGGGTGAACAAATTCTCGGTTCAAATAAAATACTCATCCCTTTCATATACTTTACAATATTCAGCACTTTTTCATAGGTATCAATAAAATTCTTATAATCTTTGCCAAATATTGCAGTAACAGTTAAACAAATGTATGCCTTGTAGTGGGGAGTTTACAATACACCATGCTGCTCCGTGTCTCCCCGCAAACTACTCTAAATAAGCAAAGAAAAGAAGAATCAAAAGTCTGTAGTTACCCTCTTCACTTCTGCTGGTGATGTATGACAGTCTTGGACTCAAAGATACCAGTGCACTAGTTTTCTTAGCGCGTACAGGGGTGCATGTTTCTTCATCTAGGCAGTTTATGGCGTAGCAGTTATTCTCTAACATGAAAGCAGCATCACAGTTCTTGTCACCACAGCACAGACGAACGCATGCAGACATATTAGCCACCTTTCCTAAATCGGTAAAATTTCCAGCTTTGTAACCACCCTTGAGAGTAGAATTGTTGAAAATCTGACTATTTTTGCACATGAGTTTGCTGTCGATAGTATGTAGGGCTTCGAGTTTAGAAACTAAAACAGAAGATTAAGAGTAGAAATTTTACACATCAGGAAGCAATTGATTTTGAACGCTGCTATGATTTGTAATTAAGGCAGAAGAAATCTAATAACAAATAATCACTTAACCATAAATGTCAATGAGATATTGATAATGTAACAATCTTGCTTAACAACGTGTTTAAAGTATACAAAGAACTCTCTATTCTTGCAACTCAACAGGTGTCTAATGTGTGCAGTTCTGCTTCCTTGGTACAGCCAAAGCTTACATTTTGCATTGAATAGTATTTATCTGACATTGAACAATGAAAGATAACAAGGAGTCTATGTAAGTTAGTTATAGCGCTTTTTTCGCAATTTTGCTTTTAAACGTTTCACAATAAATGAAAAATTAAAGAAATTACATCCACAGCAGGCAAAAAATATTATATCTAACAGATCTTCAAATAAGGAATAATGATGATGAGAAAATCTGAGGGCAACATTTTGTTATCTTTTAGTGTGCTATTGAGCTGTAATTCTGTAAGTATTTTATCTTTGATCTCTCCCTATAAGGTTATTATGGCTACAGTCAGGGATAATTCATTTACGTTAACAAATGTTTGCAACAGTTTCCCCTTTCCATGGGGCAGTTATAGGCATGAGAGACGTAAAAAATGAAGATGTCTTTAAAGTAATTACTTTAAACAATATCTATGGAATGGAAGATGGAAATAATCAATCAAGAAAAAACCATTCGATAGACTTTTTATGCTACAGCTGCAACATACATCTTGCTTGGTTTGCAATGATTCTCAAATTGCCAGGAAGGTGAGAGCGAAAAAAGAAAGAAAGCTGTAAACAGCAACAAGAGCTGTAACAAGAACGACAGAGTTACAATTACTGTACATGGACATAACAACATAAACCTAGTACTGCGAATGCTTTAATCTAAATTTTAGGTCGTCCTAATAGTGGAAACACAAACTCCACCATTCCCCCGAGACAATTGCTTTTTTGATCGACGTCATGCATTCATTGATCATTACCACAACAGTTTATTATAACATGTGAATAGTGAATAACATCATTTATGTTTCGTTAAAACGAGAATTTCAGCAGACTCCGTGACTTGCAGAGGCGGCGTTTCTCAGGTTATTGATATCACTTTATTAGCCATTAAAATCTTGAAGGGTAGTGTAGAAGAAAGGTGAATATAGCTTCTTTCGAAACAACAAAGCCATTAAAGCTGCCGACTTGCTAAGGAGGCGTTGCTTCCAAATGAACCATTGCTTCCCGCAATATATTGCATACATCATCTTCTTGCATACATCATCTTCTTGCATACATCATCTTCTTTCTCCTTTCGAGAGTGACGCAAATGAAATACGTTTGATCTGCAAACAGTGGTTACCATTAGAGAGCCTATTTGGCGTAAAGTAAGAATAAAAAAATGAAAATACTGGACCCTGCCGTTTCAACTGTGGAGAATAGATAAAACTACATTCTGATACAACGTATACTTCAATCATAGTCAGGATCCATCCGGTCGCGGGCGACGCCTGGTGACATCATGTACGACTCGTCTTCAATTTGTTGTGGTCTGTGTCAGATCCGGTAGGGGAGCTAGGTTCCTTCCTTTGCAAGTAATTATATCTTGGGTCCATCGGGTTTGCTGCCTACCTCTACTTCTCTTCCTTCTGTTCTGCCAAGCATTAAATTTCCTTTCCAATCCCAACGTTTCTGCTTCATGACCATTGTATCAAATGAGATGGATGGGTTGATCAATGTGATCACTTCTTCATTACGATTTTGTGTGTCCATGGAATGCGAAGGAGTCTTCTCCAGCACCAAAGCTCGAACGCATTCAACCTGCGACTATCATTCAGCTTTAGGGTCAAACTCTCTGCTCCATACAGCACCATCGGGAAGACTAGGCTGTTCACTAACATGACCTTGGTGTTATGGGAGATGTCATAACTTTTCATAATTTCATACTTCAATAGTACATACCTTTTGTGACACAAAATTAACTTTGAATCAAAGTTGTAGTTGCTATTTGCAAGATTAATTTGTTACTTCAGAGGGAAATATGTTCAGCAAACTTTCCTAACCCTTCATTTTACGTAATGTAGAAAGAAATTTCCGCCGCCCAATCCAATTTTAAAAGATCCTTCCTACACCCTTAAATTTTTCTTTATGACTAATATTTTTACAAATTCTGGAGTCTGGTCGCCCCTCTTACAACAAAGGGAGCGTTTGTTAGAAATTTCATTTAATCGATTTATCAATAGTATGAACCGTACCATATTTAAAAGTGCATGTATATCTACGTACTTATTTAATTTGGAAGTTTTAATTATTGTCTCTAGGAGACAGTTACACGAGCACGCAAATCTTTCTCATTTCCAGTAAAAATCCCAATATATCCAGATCCGGGTTAACGCGATATTGTGCCGGATGCTATAGCGCTGAAAGAGTGTTTTCTAGGTGTTAGTGCATATGCGCTTAACATTCACCGTTAATTCATTTTACCCGGCCTATTTCAAGAATCTTAACTAGTGATGCAACCTCAGTAGCTCTCATCTTAAACCAGACAATGTTGATACCTCACAGCCCTGTACCCCATGCAACCATACTCCACTATAATGATAGGCTATTACACCACGCCTTTAGCGTCATCCGTTAAGGAAGAGACAGAACATTTATCATTGAATATATATTGGTAAACTTACTTATCGGTGCACCTGTGTTAAATAACGACGGCCATTCAAAGCTGTCGGAGGTCATGCTACCACAGTCTACTAGGCGAGAAAAAATGAAGATGACAGCTTCGCTACTTTTAGTATACAGCAACATTCTTGTTGCCCAAGAGTCACTACCTTTCCTGCTTTTAACTTAGTATCATAGTGCAGGGTTACGTAATGGTCAGTCTTCTTCTTCAATCTATCTTCAACATAGAGACCTTTTGTGACTCATACACTGTTCACACATGATAAAGGTAATTTTATTACATGACGTCTTTGTATATGCTTTAATACATACCTGTGTCATTTAGAAGTTGCCCAGTTTTTCTCATGACGTAAGCAACACTTGGCTTGAACTTCATGCTAATAGCTCGTACTGCTTGGCACAATTCTTGATTGAAGCAGGATACCAGAAAACAATTATTATTGATTGTCAATGCCAAATCGCATTTCTCCGAAACGCAGCATAACTTGGTACACATGGGCATTCCATCCACCTTCCCAACATCAGTAAAATTGCCAGCCTTGAGTCCTCCACGAAGTGTCACTCCAACCTTCATACGAGTAGCAGAGCATTGAAGGTTGGTTGGCTCTGGTGGCTTTAGACCTGTAATACATAATAAAAGAACTCAATGCTATCGTAGTTCATAGTGTATTTGGTAGATTTTACAGGGAAATGGAATGCTTTACCTTAAAAATGGATGAAGTAACTGGATGCATCTAAGAGTTTCATTTTGTTGCACAGGCATTGAAATGTTTCGAGTGTCATAGGAGCACGAAAATACTGTCGCAAGTAAACCTCCCTTTTGGCCATTCGTTTTATGTTTGGTCTCAGATTTGACTACTTGACAAGCCTTCTTGAATTTTCAAAATCAAACTAAACTGTTGT
Source organism: Carybdea cf. marsupialis auct. non (Linnaeus, 1758) (assembly GCA_010016065.2). Lineage (NCBI taxonomy): Eukaryota > Metazoa > Cnidaria > Cubozoa > Carybdeida > Carybdeidae > Carybdea > Carybdea cf. marsupialis auct. non (Linnaeus, 1758). The sequence goes on from JAAAKL020001269.1 coordinate 21,387, forward strand.
CTATCTCTCTTTACGCTCCTCGTTCTTTCCCTCTGCTTTTTATTGATTTATTTTCAATACTATATTTCTGATCAGCGAACGAATTATCTGTTTTAAGTTAGAAAATCTTTTAGGTTTGCTTCTACTACAATACACCTATTATTCATCCTTACATTGTTGCAAATCTACCGGTCTCCCTCTTTTGTTGATTTTGTTGCCATTAGATGCATATTTTCTGCCAGTGTCAACCTCTCTATTCTAGTCCTTCGCTGTGTCACGAGTCAGTACTGAATAATTATAAAACTTCAAATTTAGGCCATGGCGCCTTTTGAATTAAGGTTAATTACAAGAAGCAATCAGTAGAAAAGTAACTCAAAGGTAAAGGATGTTTATGTGAAACAAGACATATTTTACAGAAAAAAGGCTATATTCAACTTTTTACTAAAATTTTATCAAAGAATAGTATCCTAGAACTATAAGTTTCTATACGATAGAAATAGAGTACGTAAAATGGTTTCTGATTACTAGAATCAACATTTTCCTTGACGTTATTGTTGCAACGATTTATCCATGACTATGGTTAATGATAATGATGATGATTATGATTATTGCAATGTGTGGTGCTAATAAGATGACGGCGTTAAATAATAAACCCTCAAAGTTAGATGGCGCTAATAAGAATGAGGCGTTGATTAGAGCAAGACCCTAATGGGGATGTTGCACTATATGTGTAAATATATCATGTCTATACTACAAAGACATTAGATTTTACAACATAAGCTCCTTGACGCAATTAGACCTCTGCTTATGCGGATGTAATAGAATAAATGATTAATCCTAAAATTAAGTGGGTATTTTTCCCATGATTAGTACTTTTGCTTTATGTTAACAGGAATCATAGGGTTTTCTTGAGGGCTGCATCAGTGCAACCTGTTTGTGATAATAACATGAGGAATTTGCAGCTGCTTAATCTTGTACCTGGTCCTCTCTCTTTGGCCACAGTGACTAAATGAAGCAAACAGCGCAATACGTTTGGAACAATACGGCCACCTAGCGGAGCAGACATCTCTCACTTTTATTGTACCAAATCCAGATTCTTAGACATTGCTCGTAAGCGATTGCTATAAAGCTTTGGAATGCTAGTTATCTATCAAAGTCTATGGAAATTGTTTGTGTACTGTATGGTGGTTTCTCGTTGTTACTAAAAAGGGCCAATGAGTAATAATTTTGTTGATATGGAAATGAAGAACTCTTAACGTTCAGGCTACTGAAATTAAAACCTGTAGGATATTATTGCCTTATCGTTAGAAAGGAATTTAATTCATATGGCTGATAATTTGCGATAAATTGATTATATCAGATTTCCTTGTCTGGATTTTTTGGCATTGCTGCACTTCGTAGAACGTTTGCACATTATCAGAAAATAAAATCGGAATAATCACATAATATTAACAAAGCTACTTAGTAAATCTTGCAATACAGCATCATGGTATATGTGACATGAAAATTTTTTAAAATACTCCAGATAGAGAATAAATGACACTGCTCGATTTGACCCACGTTTTTCGCCAACTGACTTCTGATTTACATCTATGTCAAATTTTCTAAAAAGTACGACAAGTTCTGGCATAATGAAGTCTCTCAATTTAGGCTGACCTGTTATGAATACCCTCTGCAGGTTATTTATAAATCAAGTGTACACCAGTCCATGTCCTGAGGATTTTTTTTAACATAGATCAACGGCAAACTGCATGGCAGAACGTAGTTAACTTAATAAGACTGACATTGTTAAGCACTCGAGATTCCAGGAATATTTTAATGCTGTAACTAGAGCAAGCGGATACAAATGTCACTTTTTGTATCTAGGGAGATAATGATGCTTGAAGATTACTTTCATATTCAATACCTTAAATATGAAGACGATCCTTCGTTAAATCAAAAAGTGTTGATAGATAGTCAAAACTTTGCCAGATTCATAAACAGATTTTCATAGGAACATTTAGAGGCTCTTTCTATTAATGCTATTTTTGCCTGTTTTCTCTTATTAGTGTTGTTACTGATACAAATATCATATTTTCTTGACGATATTGTCATAACCATTGCAATTGCGGTCTTGATGAAAACTGTTCAACTCTAAGTTGTCAAAACTGGAACTGAAGCGATTTCATATTTACTGGTATTTCTCTTTCATGGGTTTTGTGACAGCTGTCAGAAATTTACCCTTGCTTGCCATATCTTCGACACCTGGGCACAGCGTTGAACACATTCAAATATGGTTGAACACATCCTAATATGGTTGAATACATCCAAATATGGTTGAATACATCCAAATATGGCTGAACACATTCAAATATGGTTGAACACATTCAAATATGGTTGAACACATTAAAAAATTTGACGTTAGAGCACGACTTAGGGTTCCAAACGTTAGTTTCCATTTCTTGTTCTGCCAGGACGTTTGCCCCTGTGCATGTACTTTGGACGGGTGTCACGTTAAATTTCTATGAATACAGAATCGTAAAAAGCGAACACAAAATAACGAACAAAATAATTTTCATTTGAGGAGATAAAAATTAATGTACTTGCAACCTGATACTTGAAATGAAACAGAGGTAAGGTATGACTTAAATACACCAGCACTTGTCGACTCAGTTGATGCCATAGATGATAGATGTTTATCATGTCGTAATCTTCTTCTGAGCTACGTTTTGAGAGATACTTCTCCCATCTTCAAGGTAATAGACTCTGAAACGTATAGTATGACTGCTTAATATGAATGTGTATTGGACTGCACTGGAGGTGATATAATGAATACACATGACGTGAAGTGGTATGACCAGTCATGAAACAACACCATCCCAGTTAACCACTACCAGGTCGATGGAAAAAGTTTCAAAAGATATGAAAACTAACCAGAAGAACTAAATAATTTTTCAACCGTGATTTAAATCGCGGATTCACAACATGGCGATGCGCCTCATATGTTACAACAAGAGCAAATGCGAGTCCATCTCTTCGTAATTCAAAGTGTAAGAAGAATGTCCTTGTCATTAAGTAAAGATCGGCGCGATGCCTGCCGTTACATAAGTGTAACAAAGTCTCAAGGTTCAGGTCCAAGTACAAATATTTTTTCTAGAGTTTTTCTAGACCGACATTAGGGAACGTAAAGTACCTACCCCCTTCTCCTTTAATTGTTACATGTGATATCAAAATGACTTCAGAGACGTGTTTCTTCGTCGGAATCGCTTGACATAATTCTTCGCTGAAGCACTGCACACCATAGCAATTCTTTCCAGACATGAAGGCCACATCGCATCCTTTTTCTTCACAGCAAAGCTCAACACAGAGTTGCATAGCGACATATTGGGCTAGTTTTCGGAAGTAACCTGCATGTATACCTCCTTTTAAGGTCACATTTCGACGAATCGGACTGGAACTGCATGATCCTTCCTTTTCTACATCACGCTTTCCAAGTAGCGCCATAAGGGCGCTTTCATCCTGGTTCAGCACATCTAACAAATATGAGAAAGATAAGTTTACTTTCAAGTCATTAATAACGATTGGAAAGCATTAATTGTTATCCGTAGGTTTAAATTTAGCCAGTGTCCGACGAAAAGCTTTACGAAAATATAAAACCTTGATATATTGACGGAAAGTGATATACACGGAAAGTGTAACGGGAAGGAAATCTGGAAAACATTGTCAACCAAGGCGCACAATGTTCCTTTTGAATCTGATCGACGGCACTTCGATAGTGTTTTAAGACCTCCCTTCAACTTGAAGAAAATTGACAATCAATACGCTTCACCTATAGAATACTTGTTCCCATGAGAATTTTTAAGGATTGCTAGGAGTTAAGACAGTAGAATGCTTCGAATACTACTGCATATAGAACTGTGACATCGATCAAATAAGATACTTAAACTTACGACCTCAGCTTTTTATCTCTCAACCTATTTGTCTTCATGGCTTAGTGTTTCAGTCTATCGTAGTAATGAAATGATTGACAATTGCAAAAGTGGACACTGGACACAATTTTGACCTCACACAGTCTGATGTCATTATTCTTGTCCTTAGAAACAGCTTGAAAGAAGGAGCTTAGATTACTCACGTACTGTTCTTGTGTATTAAGCCTTTAATGGTTGGTGATCGGTACAAATGGAATTTGTTGAGACGAAAGGTTATCAGAATTTCTGCCTCCCCGAAACGGAAAACTCTCAACTATGACTGACGTATTTTCCTTTTCTATTGCAAAATATCCGATTACCATTTAATATCGGTTCAGTGGCGTGGACCTGACATCTCGCATTTAAACAATATATTTTTAGAAATTCGCTGGCCAATCTCACCCTATCTGATGAGGTTGCCACTCTCTCAAGGTATTTCAAATATAATGCTAAAAACGAAAAAATTTCTTTTACATTATTACATTGGATTGGCTCCCAATCATTAAAAAGTTACCTAGCCCTCTTTGAAAGCCCCAATTTATATGATTATAGTGTAGATTTCCACCCGTAATATATGACGATGCACTTTTGAGGGTAAAAAATATAAACAACATTCAAACAGCCCATTTCTCTCTACCCTCTTAGTTGATTTACGCTCAGGCAAATAACGATTTTATTGAAATACGTAGCCCCTTACATGCTTTTATTGCACTTTCTTCACTTTCTGTTTCCTTGTAATTTCTTGGTATAAATCATTACGTTGATCCTGAGATGAAGTTTCTGTCCTTTATATCAACATCTCGTATTGGTAAAGCAATTTCAAGGACTTAACACTTTCTCGTTTTTAACAATTTTGTAGCAAACCGTAGCGTAGACGCGGCCTTTAATAGCAAAAGTGATAAAAAGTACGTATCTGCTAGTAGAATTTAAAAAATACGATCACAGGAAATTGGCTATTCTTTTTAAAACGGAATAAGCTTTTGAACATTTGCATTTTACGCATATAATCTGGTTAACTTCGTAAAATACCCTTGTTATTTTTGTTGTTACCATAACTATGAAAGCAAAGAATTGAGTTACATTATATATTCCATATCAATCTGTTGGAATTGATGCAAAGTCACAAAACATCTTTTGTTGGGCTTATGGTGGTGCACTATACTGCCACCAAGTAATAAATTTCCTTGAAACATTTGTCTTGCGTTTCAAGTCTCCATTAGATGTTACAATCAGCACGCTTTTAGTCATAACGCTAATTCCCTTGGGTCCTTTACGTGATATCTCTAATGCAGATAGTTCATGTGAAAAAAGCTGTCTTTTAAGAAATGAAAAAAGCCAGAAAAGAGGTTGCAAGAGTAAAATATTTGGAAAAAGAGCCCAGAATAAAAATGATGTGTTTAACAACAACGTAACCCCTTTCCTGGCTTTTTATACCATTGTAAGATTGCGCACTCTGTTTGCATTGAAGAATGTAAAAAACTATCTTAATTGAGTATAATGACCAAACCTTGAACAATACTGTGAATTTTGCTATTGAGGTACACCCTGATTAAGCTGAAACTGGTCATTTGCCGTTTGCATTGGAATACATACCTTTGATGGTCATCTGTCTTCAAAATACAAGGTCATGTTGCAAGAAGAAAGGCTAGTGATCAATGGCAATAGCCTCGTTTCTGTGTGTAGTGTAAGGCCAGACGTGTGCAGCTTTTAATAATGCTTACGTAGGTGACGGCTTGTAGTAAATTTGCATAACTTCGTTTTGGATAGTAATTTTTTTATTGAATAGCCATGTTGAGGTGACTTCGACATGGGTCTGTATAATTTTGTTATCTGCAATGCAAAACTAAAATTTCTTTGTAAATGTATTCTAAGATGAAACAGCGATCATACCTTGACCATCTTACACTTTCTACATTATGGTCACAATCACAGCTTCAGATACAGGCAGCTTTAACATTTAGATTTTGTTTATTATATTTTCTCTTTAATTGTATAATTTTTAGGCAAGAGATGTAAAAGGAATTGAATGAATTCGCTCTTTCAGTTGAGTCTATTAAAAGGGAAATCGGCAATATATAACTAAGGCCAATTCAGATTTACAGTTTGCTAGAAATCATTCAGTTTTCTTATTTTCTTTTGATTGTTTACTTTCTAGTTGCCAACAATAGCTTTCTCATGTGGCTTTCAGTTAACCCATCACATTGGTTTCTTGGTCCTTCTGGAAGTGCAGAACAAAGACCCCTGAGGACTTTGAAAGATTATCTTTGCTAGTTCCTTGGGGCTTATGGGTAATATCTCTACAGCAGATACTTCATGTTAAAAGAACAACCTTGTAATAAACTGAGGACTTTTTTAACATCTCAATCGTATAGCGGGGGAGGTGGGGTATTTCATAGACAAAAGGAAATCTTACAGTAGCTGTGGAAATTGATTTTCACGTGTTATACAGCCTGTCGCAATGATTTGGAGTCCAAGGTTTTGTGTGATGTACAAACTTAAATGTAGAGCCTGTGTCTACGGTGATGGTAGGTGCTTGGAGTTTTAATACCCCCATCAGTAACAGAGAGGCATCATCTAAGCATTCCGTTTCTCGTCTTATTGTGTAATTCATATAAAGGATGGATGTAAAAGATAGGGAAAATTACTAATGTGCACATGGTCACAGCTTTAATACTACTCGCATGTATAGAATAATGCAAACTATACCATATGTGCCATAAAATGTGCCTAACACGTGGCTTCAATATGTCATTATTATACTTCCAAATGGGCACAAATCCCCTTTTAACGGTTTGCATCTTTTTCACTTATGTTTTTCGCCACTGCATAGGTTTGAGTTAACTTCCCCATTCTTTTCAATTACTCATGGATACATACTCAATTACTAATGGATTTTTACGAATTTAAACGTTTTAAATCAGACACAACTACTTATAAACCATATAAATTGACCTCTGTCCTTGTCAACTCTACATTCTATTTATGAGCAATGGACATCTTTTAGAATAATCAGAATGACCTAATGCAAAGCATGATGTGTGAGCCTTTCTGACGAGCTGCATTCGTCAATTTGCAGCTCTAGTTCTGCCGTGAATTACGTCTCATAGATTTGTAGTAGAACTGTGTAGTTTTTGTAGGTTCTCCATAACCTGAACGTTTATAGCAGGCAACTGCTTGTTGGTTATCTGTCTGTTACTACTACCCGAGTGACTATTCTGGGTGATTGTTATTATAATTTCTTGTCTTTGAAAGACATTAGATTCCAAGAACTCTGGCAATTTTTAAGATTTCTTTTGATCCTGATCAAAGTTATCCCTGGAAGCTCTTTGCTTTGCAATTTATGCTGGGTCTGATTCTTACGTAACTTAACCTCACCAATATGAAATAGTAGAACAGTAAGAAGCCAGACGTTCAACACGATCTTGGAGATACCAAATTCAAAATGAACATTTAATGGTAGCCTTCCGTCTAAAGAGAGCAAATCTCTATCCGACAAATTATATTTGGCTACACTTTTTGAGTAATAGTTAACCTGCGGCAAGCCATATTGTGCCAATAGATGACAGCCTCTAGGTCTAGGTCTAAGCCCATTACTGTAAAACTGTTCAGCTTCATCTCAGGGAATATATTTTGTGATGGACTAAGGCCCATTTGTTGATACCAACAAACATAAGGAAGGAATGTAGGCATGATGTAGAGCGATTCCATATCTTTCTCTTAAATCATCATATATAAGCATATACGTTCGTTTAACTGTTCTAATGCGAGCCTATTTCAATTTTAAAGCGTTAATTAATATCAACATATGCAATCTGAGCATTATGATTCGTTTTTGGATTTCTCTAACACTCTATTAGTTTTCTACTAACTCTATATCCGTCAAAAGAAACTGTTACCAACATTGTCGTTTCTTACGCAAGGAAGAAAACCTCCTGATTTGGAACCATCTGGTACCTGTGCTGTCCATTCTTAGTTCAACATTTGAAAAAGATATGGTTGCGACAATCGACGCTTCTCTTATCAGTATCTGTGATCTTTGATCCATTACAAGGTGAGTAAACTAGTTATAAAATGCAAAAACCGGGGAACGAGGCGGACATACATGAGTACGCAAGTCAAATGATTCCACCCGTAAAAACAGTACATAACCAAAGCAAGTCTTAAGTATTACATTCCTATTTAACACATCGATCTTTTAAATATAAAAGAGCACTTAAATCTACAGATTTGAGCTTGTTTAAATATTTACCGTGTATTAAATGAAAAAACAAATTCTAATTTCTGATTTTTTTAAGATATAACGAATCCTTAAAAATACCTGGCGAGTACTGTCTGTTGTAACTGATTTCTCGATCATAAGAGACTTCATGCTACTTGTAAAATACAGCTTTCCTCCATTAGATTTTCAAAGAAATAAGGCTAACAGTGATAAAATTTATTAGAATCAACAATGACAAAATGAATGACTGCGGAGAGAGCAGCTTAAAATATTATTAAGCTGTATACGCGAAGAAGACCTGAGCGGTTTGAATATTCACTGAAAACAACATTTTGTCCTACTTCGCCAAGTTCAACGATAATTTTGTTTCGTATCATTTAATGTTGAAAGAATAGTTCTCTTTTGTTTGAAATCAAAATACTAGAACATACGGAGGCTCTATCTTTGTCCAGTACTAGCGAGGCGAAAATTCGTTGCGTAATCCCCACCAAGGTACTGATTCTCAAAATTTATAGTCAGTATTGAACGAAGGAAGCATGAAAGCTCGGACGTATGGTCGTCTACAATGTGCACCCACTATATATATGATTCGTAGGTTCGTTGAATAAGTTCATTAAACTTTTGAACACCTTGGCAAACGACAAAGTTTCAAAATCAAACAAACCTACAACCTCCGCACGCTGAGAACTAAATCATACCATTTCATATATCGCTACGAGTAGCGCATGAATTATGTACATTGGAATAAATATTGCTCAAATTAGGAGAGGATTCCAACTAAACTTACCTCGTTGAAATCGCTTGCCATGGCGGGGTTCCAGACATCCAAAACACAGAGCCGCCGTTAAAGCAAACCAGGAAAGTAAACCCATTCCGACATTTTGGTGATTTAAAAATAAAAAGTCCTCTCCTTTGTTATTGTTGATCCCTATCTTCTTATTTATTGATGATTGATGCTTTGTTTTTATGTATAAATTCTAGATAAAACATTGTTATTTTTTTCCACAAAATTGCCGACATAAATTAACGAAGGTTTTCCGAATGGCGACGCGTAACAAGTTTGTTCCACGGCATGGCTTGGTTGAATAATTCAAGAATCATGACGTAATTGTGGATCGAAGTCAACTTGGTTAATTTTTGGCGCGTAAATTTTGACAGGTTCAAGATCAAGTTCAAATTAGCTTTAGAAGACATTTAGATGGATTACATTTCCCTCAGAGCAGGGCAAAGTATCTTTCAGATAGAAAATAGTCACAAATTTTAAAATATTAGGTTGAAAAATCAATGAGGAAATTTTAGAAGTATTCAGTCGTGATAAGCACCTATGCAACTTGATCATGTGACCATTGCACAGCTGGGTGAAGTCTTACGGGTGCGTGCGCATGTTTATTGCATTCTGATAAACATAATTAGAAAGTTGGACGGTTCAATACACTTGATTGACGGAAGGCTGAGCAAGTGTTCACATATCATTAACTGGATATACACTGCATAACAATGAAAATCCTACTGTGAAACGCTACTGGGACCGTGCCAATAGCTATCCAGTGAAGGAGCCTGTAAATGAAATAGGAATTCAGTGAGTTTAGATTTAGAGCCTGGGATCGAAAATTAAAGCCTACAATAAATAAAGAAGGAGGGAAGGAAGAAGGAATGAAGGGAAGAGACTAGGGGCATATTAGAGGTTCGTGAAGGAAATAACTTTGTCAAAGGTCTTGAGAAATATATTTGGTGTTTTGTTTGGTGAAAGATTATCAAAATTACGAAATGCCTTCTTCTAAATTACATAAATTATAGGCAACCGTAACTAAGCATTCCCCAAACAGTAAAATAGATCTGGATTGTGATTAAATGTCGCTAATGTGGAGATTTTGGCCACTGACAGGTGATTTAAAATGAAGAGCTTCCAAATATTGTGACAGCCGAAGTCTTTATTGCTACTGATGATGATCTTTTGGCAACGCAACAACTCATATCTGATGATGACATTATCACCGACCTCACAACTTTAATTAAAAGGGCACCGATGATGAAAGTGATGCTGTTGCCACTGATGAAGGGTATACCGTTACTGTACCCTCCGATTCCATATCACAACAAGTAATAGAAAACTAGAAAGACCTTGTTAATTTATTGAGTGCTTAGTGACTTCCAAGAAATGCGTGGGCCTACCTCGAAGTTATCTGATGTACGTGTATACTCTCTCTTTTATAGGAATATACTCCAGAAGTATAGTGAGGCTAAAAATAGTTTGAAAGTTAAAAGTATGCAAAGAATATGCTGATTCTGAGCAGTACAAGACCATAATTAATTTTTCTCAACATTTTGATGGGGGGGGGGGGGGGGGGGCCCCCCCCCTTTCCCTGGGGCCCCAGGGGGGGTTTCCCCCTGTGGTGCCCCCCCGCTTTTTTTTTTTTCTTTGAATGTGTTTTTTGTTCCCCGGCAGTTCTTT